>LZPO01044516.1:143024-165712 GCA_001675575.1 Neotoma lepida | reverse complement strand
CTTATAAGATCAAACTGTGCACCAATGAAGCAACTGGTGATGGAGAGTAAGAGCGTGTGTAAGAGTAAGTAAGTGACTTGTCTATCTCCTGTCGAGTCATCCCATCTGGGCAATGTTAAAAGACACCCATTACAAATGACCAGGGTAAAGGAAGCCTACAATGCTTGTGTCACAATTACTTGTGTGCCATTTGGCAGGAATTGGAAATTTCTTTTTAACTTATTAGGAAATTCTAGAAAGGGGGGTGAATTCAAAACCTCTCAAAGCTTACTTAATGCACTTATTACAAGAGCCACTATGATGATGTCAAGGAATTCAGCATGATGCCCAGGATATGCCAGATGCCTAATCAGTGGCTATTAGCTGAGCTGAGCTATAGTCTGTTCAAGTGTATTTTCTAACATAAGAACATTTTTTTAAACCCTTCCTTCTAATTAGGTACTGAAAGCTAGCGAGCTGGAGAGTCTCCAGGTAACTGTTATATAACGAAAGAATTCACACTACAAAGCAAGACACGTCTTGGACACTACAAAGCTGCAAAAGGTCTGAAATCCCCAAGGAGTCTTCCTTCAGATGCCATCGGGTTGCTCATATTTACNGGAGGTGGATTTCATCAAACAATCCCTGCTCCTTAGAACGCTACACCTCACGGGAAAATCTCTTCCACTTCTCTAGTAGAGGCTCCCCCTCTCCCCATTTTTTTTTTCTGTTCTGGGCACAAAATCCAGGGCCTTGTACATGCTGGGTCAGTGCTCTACCAAGGACCACATCCCCAGCCCAGGGACAGATATGGATTACTACATAAGAGCTCTTTAGACAAAGTTTAATTCAATTGTTTCCTGAGAGACTGACTTCTTGCAAAAGCCAAAGAAAATCACAGATTAATCCAAAAGGTACAAAACTAGGTTGAGACTATAAAACGAAGGGGCGGAGAAGAAATGTTAGTGTACTTGGATGGGGATAATTACTCCTACTCGCAGGCAGTGCAAATCCCTCCATCGACTTCCTGCCGCCACAGGCAGCACAATGGCTCTTTTATCTGGTGAGGCAGCTTTGATAAAGGAAATTATTATTTATATCAAATCTAAACACCTACAATAAGAGGGACTTTTCTTCTTCCTCCCCTCTNCCCTTTTCCTTCTCCTCCTCTCCTTTGACATGGTNAGAGAAAAACAATGATCTTGCTAATTAGAAATGCCAAGGAGAATATGGTCCAGAACTGCCTTCTGCATTCTTTCAGTGAAAGACAGTGAAGTCATCTTTGTTCAATCCAGTTTCTCATCCTGGATGGGAGACCATAGTCCCTCACCACACCATGACATTAGACATTTCTTCACTTCTTCCTGCTGAGACTAGGCCCACCTCACTCAGAAACTGCTCTCTGCTGAAGTCCTGTCAGAGTGCAGGCAAGTGGTTCTCTATTTTCTGGTGACCACCAAGTGAATGGGGTCCTGGTTGTGATACNAGGTTTCAGCAATGCCTCCTCCAGAGCAGGGCGTGTGCTTACAGCCAGTGCTANCCATGAGGCACCCATATCAGTGTCTAGGCAAAGGTAGAGCACGGGGGTCACCTTTCCCATAGAGTTGCTGACAACTGTCTATAGAGCTGGCTTTTCTCTTTTACCTGGTCACATGAAGGGAACAGTTTCTGGGGAGAGCAGAGCAAGCCATGAGTGAAGTCCTGAAGGGATGTGTTCTGTTGATCTGAGCAGGCCATGAGGACACCATAACCTCAGAACCATGGGAAAATGGCAAAGACTTGTCCCCAACCCTGTGGGGGGATTCAGCAAGGCTCGTAGGGATGGTTAAGCCTTCCTCTGGTCAGAGTGTGAGTGTTGACAGTGTGTACAGTAATATCTCCCCTGGATATTTATGGCCTGAAGGCTGTTCCCTACAGAGATTAGCTAAACCCATCTCCTTGGTCCAGCTGTACACCATAAACCCTGCCTCCTGTTTATCTTTGTGTAATAGCCCACCTCCTTGTTCAGTTGTACAGAATAACCCTGCCTCTCTGTTCAACTGTATAGAGCAGACACACAGAGCTTCTGGGTGGCTGGGCCTCTCCATCAGTGATCCCAGCCTTTTCCGTGTCTGGGTGTCTTTTTTTCCCCCTCAGGTCTGTCCCTGGACCCATGCTGCACAAGGCAAATTCCCTTTTCCCGTGGTCTTTCATTGCAAATATCTTCCACCTACTATAAAAAAAATTTTTTTTAGTACCGATTTATTTCTGAAACAAAGGGCATTATGGATCTATTACAGATGCTAGCCAGAAAGTACAAACCCCTGGGGCAGGTTACTGAAGACCCCAGGGGCATGGGTATGTAGCAGATGGGTACATGGCCACCTAAACAGAGTCAAGGACACTTTTTAGTAAGGAAAATATGGGAAGACACAAATGTTTATAAGGGGCCTATANATAAGTTGTGGAATTGTAATAGATAAGTTGTGGAATTGTAAGAAGCAGAGAGACTTTCGTGGTGGAGAGTGGGCCACCAAGAGAAGGCCATGCTGCTCTGTATGGGCTGAGCCTAAAGGGTCAAGGTGGGACTCAATGGTTTAAGTTATCTTTGAGAATGTGATAAACATTTTGTTCTTCCCTGGCGTGGGGCTGGTCATCCTCTCCCCCTCCCCCAGCCCTGATGAGCATCTCCCCAGTTCCTTGAAGTTAAAGTTAGGAGACCTCCTGGTTTATCTTNCATCTTTCTTTCAGCTTCAGATCTGTGGACATGGGAACTACGGGATGCTCNGTACAGTAGTTCCCACTTTATCAGTTCAGTTAACTGGGGGTCAACTATCATCTGAAAATGTTAAGTGGAAAGTTCCAGAAGCGACTCACATTTTAAGTTGCATGCCCTGCTGAGTAGAATAATAAAATCTTACGCTGTCCCACTCTGTCAAGCCCAGAACTAGAATTATTTCCTGTCTGTTAGATTCATAAGGTACACTCTACTAGACCAACAGCCATTTCATGCCCACCTCAGATACCAGCCTGATTGTTACGGTATCACTATGCTACATTCAAGTAAATTGTTCTTGTATTTAGTAATGGCCCTNAAGCACAAGAGTAGTGATGCTGGCAGCTTCAATATACTATATCTATCTTATCATTAGTTATTGTATATCTCTTGTTGTACCCAATTTATTAATTAAACAACATAGATATCCATGTGGGCTCTGAGCTCTCACCTGTGGAATCTGTGAGAATCAGAGGTGGGACACTNGACTGGTCAGTTGTTGGTGGGCTACTTGCTTGGTATTGGAAGAAAAAGCTCCCACATGTCTGAGGGCACAGGAGTATTTTCTGTTGTGAGAGGATAGGGGAAACTTTCCCACATAGCCTCAGAGTAGCGAAATATGTAAATATAAAGTGTCCACCAGTGACATTNGGTGCATTCCCAATGTGTGCAGCCATCACCACCCTCTATTCTAGGAGAGTTCAACCTTACATCTCCATACCCATCATGCAGTCACTCTTCTGTCCCCTCAGCATCTGATAACCACCAGCCTATTTTCTGTCTCTTTGGATTTGCCTTCTCTAGACATTTCCTGTAAGTCATGGTTTACAACCTTCCTAACGCTGTGACCCTTTAGTACAGTCCCTCATGTTATGGTGACCCCCCCACCATAAAATCATTTCATTGCTACTTCCTAACTGTAATTTTGCTACTGTTATGAATTGTAATGTAAATATCTGTGTTCTGATGGCCTTAGGCAACCTGTGAAAGGATTGTTTGACCCCCAAAGGGGTTGCAACCCACAGNTTGAGACCCTCTGCTATAAATAGACTCATATAATGCATGTTCTTTGCATCTGTCTTTTGTCCACACAATGTTTTCAAGGTCCATCCACGTTGAGGCATGTATCTAGCCTTCGTTCCTTTTGCAGGTAAAATCTTATTGTAATTGTATGTACATTTTCCTATCCATTCTCCACTTAGCAGTTAGTTATTTCTACCCTTAGGCTATTGTGAACAGTGGTGTTTGAATGTTAATGTAGAAGTTTATGNATGGACATATGCTTTCAACTATGTGAAATATATACATATTTCATATATATATGAATCAATGGAATAGTAGGGTCATGTGGTCATTCTGTACTTAACTTTTGTAGGGACTGTCAAACTGCTTTGTACAGTGGCTAAGCCATGTTTCATTCCACTAGCCATGTTTACAGCCATCAGTTTTACCATATGCTCACAAGCACCATTTTTCTTCTTGTCATCAACATTATTTCCATTCTAGAAGTAATGTGATACCTTGAGGCTTTGATTATGGCAACCAGTGACTACTGACAAAGAATGAATATTCTCCCATGTGACTGGNCCTTTCTTGGTGAGGGAGCTGTTCAAACCTTTTGTAAATTGGGTTGTTTTCCTTTTCGTTCTTGAGTTGTGGAATGTTTATGTTATGGACATTGGACTCATTATATATGATTTGCAAATCTTTGCTGAAAGTTGTGTGCATGTGCGTGTGTGTACGTCTCTCTCTGTGTGTTTGTGTGTATGTGTGTGTGCGTGTCCGTGTGCATGTGTAGGCATGAAGTTGATGTTAGATGTCTTCCTTGATTATTTTCCACTTTATATATTGAGATAGGGTCTCTCGTTGAATCCATAGCTTGCAAATTCTGTCCAGTCTGTCTCCTAAATTCTAGGATTGTGGTGTTGTGGAATATTTCTTTACACTGTGTGAAGATGTGTCACTGTGATTGGTTTAACAAAGAGTTGAATGGCCAATAGCTAGGCAGGAAGAGGTTAAGCAGGACTTCTGGGGACAGAGAAGTTTCAGGGAAGAAGACAGGGGGGTCATCAGCTGGACACACAGGAAGCAGGACATGCAGGAGAAGAGGTAAAAGCCACGAGCCACATGACANCACACATATTAATAGAAATGGGTTAATTTAAGTTATAAGAGCTAGTTAGAAACAAGTTTAAGCTAAGATTGAGCCTTCATGATTAATAATAAGTCTCTGTGTCATGATTTGGGGGCTGGTGGTCCAAAAAAGCCTGCTGCATTATGGGTAGCCAGTAGACAGACCTGCTGGGGTTATAGTCTGCAGCACCAGTGGATTTTAAAGAGATAAACTCTGGTCTTCATGTTTCTGTAACAACTGCTTTACCCACTGAGACATCTCCCCAGCCCCATTACAATCATTTTTATATACTTGCTGATTTTGCTTTCGTGTATACAAAAGTCCTAGATGACTTCTAACTCCATAATTCCAAAGAAAAAATATAAAACAGTAAACATNCCAATAGGGGTTAGATAAAATGATGGCGCAAGATGTAGAATTAAAGTAACAAAAAAATTGTAAATTAATGTAATTGTTTAGATTTGAGTTTGTATTGGGTAACACACATACTTAAGCTTAAAAGAACATTTAGTGAAACAAATGTGAAATTTGCAGCATTNCTCCTGTTCATGAAAAAACAAGGGGAAAAGGGAATGAACATGAAATTGTTCTCCTTTAACAGACTGCTGCTGTGTGTGTGGAAGTTGAGAGACTTCTGGTNTTGCAAAACCCGCAGAAAAGCATGGTGGAGCTTGCAGCCAACAGAAACACCAATACCTCNATGTGATTCATATCAACTCCAGGTAGCAAAGTTAGGACTAGTCATAAGGAATTAATTAGCTTTGCAGTGCTGGGGATCCAACCCAGGGCTCGTACTTGCTAGGCGAGGACNCTCTCCNTGAGCTCCAGCCCATCCCCAGTCATTTCTTTAGATCTATGATTTTCAACAGGTACCAGTGAAATGTCGGAAGTTTCTTTTTTCTTCAAGTGTTGTTTTCCTTCAAGTTTTATTAGTCAGCTGGAAAACTAGACAATCCTCCAGTCCAGGGAGGTGTTAATTTAATCCTCTTCCTCATTGTCACTGCTCTGGCACCTCCCTGGCCTTTCTTGGCGTTCTTCCTCTTCCCACGGCCTGAGTGGCCACCATAAGGACAACGGAGCTGGAGAAGTCAATGTGTTTCTGGGAGTCCAGGCGGACAAAGAAGGGTAAGANGTTCAGCGACCTGCTTGCAGACCCTGATATGACGCTGGCGGATGAACAAACCAGCATGGTGAAGAGATTGGGCCAGGGCCAAATCTAGCCTGAGTCTGCAGCTGCCTTTCCATGAAATCCTCCATCTTCATGCCCAGGATGTAATCCAGCTTCATCTTGCTCTCATCCAGCACTCCAATGCGAACAAGTCGCCTCAGCAGAGCATTGCCTTAAAAAAAGACCCATGGGTCCTTTGCGTCCAGCATCAGTAGCTCCCGCGCCGCCATGCAGATCTTGTCCAGGGTCAGTTTGATCCTCCACCCCTCACGTTTGTTCCTGAGCCCATAGTCTCCCANCAGCATTAGTTCCTGGTTGAGACACAATTTCTAGGTTTTGCGACAAACCCAGCTTCGGACAAACGGCATATTGACTTCTCTAGGATGGCTGCGCCTATGAACTTACACCTGTGACAAAACCCGGAAGCTTCTTTTTAAAAAAATCAACTATTTCATTCATATGAACACATATGCCTATGCACGTACAGAAAGAAAATATAACCTGAAAGTGTTCTATAGAACTCAGGTTTTTAAAGCAAGGAATCACGTTTTTGTATGTTTTAAATATGTCTTGGTCAGACTGTCTGAATTTTGGTTTTGATTATAATAAAGTATTATTGCTACTACTTAGATGCTANGATAGCTAGTTTTGGTGTCTCAGAAGAGAATAATAGAGTAAGTTAGGCTGCCTGTTAAGGAGAGTGACAGAATTTCTTTATGTTTCCTCTGGAAAGAGCAAGATCATGTTAAGTTCTCTTTATAGCCTCCACAATAAAAAAGTAATTGATAAGTTAAATTGATAAGTATAAATTTTAATATAGCATATTAAGTACACAGTAAAAAAAACCAGAGGATGAGATAGAATGAATAGGATCTTTGAACACTGAAGACAATTATCACATCAAGTCACAGTGAAATAAGTCTCCCCTTAATTTTAAGGGGATGTGGTTCAATAGTAGACCATCTGCTTAGAATGGACAAGACTTTGGGTCCAACATCCAGCACTGGGTTAAAAACAAAGAGAAACAAATAAAGAGTTGCATGATTATTTAAAAAAGAGAATGAATCTACTCAAAGTCCCATATTTCCAAATTTACCAATTATAGACTGTTGACTATTTGGAAAAAACCCAACAACATTGTACTTAAACCGTGATACAACCAAACCATCTGATCAATTAAATGTGAAATGTTTAGCAATTTCTTCATGAATTCTTGGCAAACTATGGGGTTTAGAGACCCACATAACTAGGAGAGGAAAGGGGGCATATGGAACAAATGCTCTCTGCACTAAGTACGAATATCTCATATCAAACAACAATTAAGGAAAATACTTGAAGTGCTAACCCATTTATAGCGGATTGGAGTTAGTTTTCCAACATTCACAAGGGCCAGCTCACAACGGCCTGTAATTTCAGCTTCTGTGGATCCAGTGCCCTCTTCTGGCTCCTGAACTCACATGTGTACATACCCACTCATAGACAAACACTTATACACATCATTTAAAAACAAAATAAATTTTAGAAAAGTATTTAACCCTCAGAATACCAGGTGAATCAATGTATACTGACATGGGAAATGGTCACTATTGTGGTGATATATTGTGTACCCTAATAAATTTGCCTGAAGATTGGAGAACAGAACAAGCCACTAGATTAAACATAGAGGCCAGGCAGTGGTGGTACACACCTATAATCCCAGTACTTAGGAGTCACATACCTTTAATCCCAGCACTAGGGAAGTTGAGACAGGAAATGATATGGATGGGTGGAGAAAGGTATATAAGTCCTGGGGAGACAGGAAATAGAGGTAAGAGGTGGCTTGTTCCTTTGTCTCTCTGATCTTTCAGCACTCACCCCAATATCAGACTCTGAGTTTTTATTAAAAGACCATTTAGCAATTTGTGCTACACACTGTGGTGACAGCACATTGGTAAATGGGCTCTGGAGTCAAGCAAGAAATGAGTGAGTCCAGAAAAACTGACACTTTCTGTCCATGTGGGCTGGGAAATTTATCCTCACCAATAAAATGAGCAAAGTAATATCTTCCTTATAGGGTGGCTNTGAGGATTAAATGAAGCTGCAGACGTGAAACTCTTGACATGGTGCCTAGAATATAGCAAGTTCCCTGTAGATGGTAGCTAACAATACTGACCAAGAGAATAACTCCCTCTAACAAACCTTGACTTCTCCAGGCCTAAATTTACATAGCAGTCCTCTGATGTTTNGTTTGGCCTTTCCTCTCAACCCAGTGTCAGACTGTGTGTTTCAACTGGCCCTGCAAAGGGGCAGGGAGATGGGTCAGTCAGTAAAGTGGGTGCTATACAAGCATGAGGACCTGAGTTCGAATCCCCAACACTTGCAAAAAAGCTAAGTGTGGTGGCATTATTGGCCTGTAATCCCATTACAGTGTGTGTGGGGGGAGTTTGGGGGGGAGCACAGGCAGGCAAATCTCTGGAGTTTATAAGCCAAAACCAGTCTAGCTCAATGGTGATACATCAATACCATGTCTCAAAATGGGGAGTGATTGAGAAAGAGGCCTGACATCAACCTCCGGCCACCATACCCATGCTCATATATGTGGACATACATGTCCATACTCATCCCTCACACACAAATTGGCCCTGCACATTGCTGCTTGTAGCGCCCACCATACTTGTATTATTCTTACTTGTTTGATTATATTTCAGTCCAACTTCTCTCTTAACTCAGAGACTTTAGGGTCTGCTGAGTTTATGGTCATATCATCCTGATTGTGCCCAATGTCATTTGGTCTCTCATGCTAAGCAGGGTTGGGCCTGGTTAGTATGGAGGTGGGAGACCACCCCCGCTCGAGGGAAAAGGCCAAGGTGTCTGGCTTCAAGGTAAATCTCCAGTACTCCACACAGAATGTGTTTATGAAATGAACGGCTCCTCGGTGTTGAAGTTTTGTTCATTTCTTAGCTCATAGACGGTTGGCNTTTGGTTCATTTAAAATATGTGATTTCAGGACTGGGGTGGAGCTCGGTGGTAGAGCCTTTGCTTCCCAGGCACAAGCCCTGAGGTTCATGCATTTATCTTAAATGATAAGAATAATGTGTTTTGTGGGTACAGGCACAAACGGTTCACAGTTTTCTCTGTGAACATTTTCGGGGCGGCGACTGGAAGGTAATTCTCGGTGTCTGAGGTGAGGGGTTGCAGTAAGAGCCCTATAGTAGTTTAACCCAAAATGTCTTTGCTATGGATAAAATTGCTTTGTACACTGTAGCTGTGGACCTGAACGGGACATCGTTGTTAGCTACAGCTGATGTTTCATTAAATACATGAAGAAACAGAGCCCAGCAACATTTGAGGGTCCCTTCGTGAAGGGCTGGGTCTAGAATTTATGGATTGACTCTGACCAAAAAAGGCGCAGTAGTTTCTTTAAAAATACCCATCGCTACTTCAATAGCACCAGCACCTGTTCAGCTCCTCCAAGAGTGGAGCTATTCCTTCCTCCTCAGAATCTCTGGCGTCTGGATCCTTGCCTTCTTCCTGGCTGCAGCTGTCTAAGCCACCGAGGTCAAATGTTTCATGGAGGCACCTTTCAGCCGGACTTCACCAATCACCACCCCCGACTATGGGAGGAGGGGAGGCCAAAAAAAGTGACATAGATCATTTAGACAGTGACCATATCTTGATGTCCCTGCTGACCTCTTCATTCTGCCATGCAGTGGCACCAGGAGGCCACGTGCACAGCTCAGATTTGTTTGTGTGTTCTTCCTGAGCCTGGAGGCTGGAAGCCGGGCAAGACAAGTCCATCTGAGTGACGACTGCGTCGTCTGTAACATGCAAAGTAATTAGTAATTATCCTTTGGAGGGTTGTCAGAGTAACTCAGAATGTTGGATGTCGAAGATTCGCACTCAACTTTTGCTTCTGCTATCCTTGCTTAAAGCAATTAAATTGTGCTTCCAAGACGTGGCTGACTTAAAACGAGTTTTACCACACGTGTGTTCAGTTTACTCGCACCGCTGCCTGGCACCTTTGGTGTAGGAAACTGAAGGGCTGCGGGAGTCCCCTGGCGTCCCAAGGCGGAGGGAAGCCCTCGCAGCACGCATGCGCGCAGGGGAGCCGCCGGCCCCTCTTAAGAGGGGAGCGCACCGCGCAGCCGGGCAGTCGGAGGTGGCTTGCAGCCCTGCAAGGCGAACGTGGGGCGGCCGCGCGCTCCTCTGCTCCCGTAGCCCGAGGGACTGAAACTTCCGTGGGCGGCTTCCACCGGAGCGCACTGTCCCGGGCGTACCAACGACAGGGAGAAGGAGACCGGACGCGAGCTGCAGCGGGAGCCGGGGCGGGCAGCCCGCTGGCCCCGCGCCCAGCAGCAGCCGCGGCCGCCGCCAGCCGGGCGGGCTCCGGGACTGCAGGGGAGGTGCGGACACTCGCAGCGTCCCGAGCGGTGGCCGGAGCCATGAGGAGGATCGAGCCCGGGGCCGCAGAGCTAGAGCGCGGCCGGCCGCTGCACTTGCCGCCGGGAGCTCTGCGCGCACTGCCCGCTTATTTTGCTACTTCTATCTCCGGAGGTGAATAGAGGGGGAGACGCACCCCACCAGCGACGCTAGTACGCTCCATCGGCGGCCTGGCTCCTGGTCGGCAGCGGAGCGTCCCCTCGGGGATGCACGGGGAAGGTCGGATCATACGCCAAGCCTCCGGGAACGTTCCTTCCGTGATGCTGCTGTGAAGGCCGAGTGTAGCGGGGACCCGCTCACTAGCAAGGAGGGATGACTTAGACCCTAGCTCTGCAGCCTGGGCGTCGCGGCAGAGGGGAGTGGCCCGACCGAAAGGTCCCTGGCGTCGCCGAACCATAACTTCTTGGGGGAGATCTACGTCCTCTAGAGACATCACCCCTGCCCAGGGCAGTGCCATGTGGGGCGGACGCGGCTCACCCGCCACCTCTTCTGGGCACCGCGCGTCGCTGCTGCAGCTGCTGCTGGCCGCGCTGCTGGCGGCGGGGGCGCAGGCCAGCGGCGAGTACTGCCACGGCTGGCTGGACGCGCAGGGCGTCTGGCGCATCGGCTTCCAGTGCCCCGAGCGCTTCGACGGCGGCGACGCCACCATCTGCTGCGGCAGCTGTGCGCTGCGCTACTGCTGCTCCAGCGCCGAGGCGCGCCTGGACCAAGGAGGCTGCGACAACGACCGCCAGCAGGGTGTAGGGGAGCCAGGCCGGACAGACAGAGAAGGCCCAGACAGCTCGGCAGGTAGGGCGTCGGCGCCCAGGTGCAGGGAGGTTTCTTTGCCTGGGCAACAGGGACCCGGACATTTGGAGATTTTGGGAAAGGGCCTGGGAGCAAAGAGAGCCCAAGATTTTTTTTCTACTTATTAATTTTGTGTGAAGTGGGGCACAAAACTAGAGACAAAACTCATTGCTTCTGTTCAGGGTCCCTCCTTTCCCTTCTCTGTGTCAACAGTTTCCATGGGACTTAATTTCTTGGGAATACCCAAAGAAACGGCAAGGGTGCGCCCCTTCTGGAGAAGGCCTGTCCTCCTCCAAGGGTTCTCCTCCAAGGATCCTCAGAAGGAAGGCAGCTCTTGGTAGTGGGGGGCTTGGGGAGGGGGCAGCTTCCCGTGGGCGACAGACACACTTTTTACATCTTAGGAAATCCAGTCTCTTCTAGATGAGCCAGTGCAGTTCTCAGTTACCACCTAGGTCTCTAGGAATCTGGATTGGTCTCCTTAGGCAGACTTGATAGATGTGACATTGGAGCAGTGCCCAACTTTGCTCACTGAGGCTTTGATTATTTAATAGTCAAAGCCAGATTTTGAAAATAAGCCTGTCAAATAATTTAGTAGATTGCGTTTCCTCGTGAGACACGTACCCTCGGTGGAGAGACTGCTCAATCAAGTGTGTGTGTGTGTGTGTGTGTAAGTGCTATCAGCACTTAGTGGCATTGCCTGAGCCTTGGCATAGGTGGTTCCTGGTTGACAGTGCAGTCTCGTGCCCATCAGCTCTTTGCAGTGGTATTCTCTTTGCAGTCAAGTATTTTGTAAGTTTACTGCTCCTACTGCTGCACTGAGTGGAGTCTGAAGGGGGACTGAGGGTAATTCTGGAGGAGGTAGGTACCATCTCAACACCAGCTCGGCTTTGCAGAGTGTGTGGTCTGGGAATAAAGCCCGGAGAAATGAGCCAAATGACTACAATAAGGTGTCTGTTAAGTTGGGCTTGTTAATATTTTCTAAAAAGTCGGCATGGCATTGACCAAAGGAACGCAGCCTGCCCTTACTGCCGGTGTTGGGCATGGGCACCCTTCACTCTACTCCTAAACCTTCCCTTTAAATCCCCTGCTCCTTTCCCAGCCCTTCCACAGTGAAGGACAACTTGCCCAATTAAGCCGCTGGGGGTTCCTGGTAGCACTGCATTCTTTACCCCTGTATAGTTATTTACACTTCCAATTAAAAATCCTGGAAAGAGAACAGTTATTTCTCCCCAAAACTCATTATGTGGGTTGAGACTGGTTTCAGCTAGTTTTTCCTATCATATTGGAGGTAAAACTTATCTGTGTTTTTTTGTTTGTTTGTTTACCTCTTGTAACATGTGGGGGCTGGTATCTTAATTTAGGGAATGAAATATTTATAGTGTGTGTAGGAAAAAGCTTGACTCTCACTGCTCCCGTCCTGGACTTGGCCTGCAGTGCTGGTGTAATGAGAGCAGTACAGCTGTGACAGCCACCTGGGCTGCAGATGGCAGCAAGCCTTCCGGTCTCCTGAGGGGACCCTGAGTGTAAAAGTGGTTCTTTCTGCTCAGCCATGCCCACTGCTCACTTGTTCCGAACCTCTGAAATATGTCCAGTTGTAAGTGGTTATTTCTCTGTGGTTCTGTGTGGTATGTGAACAGCATGACTCCCAGAAAGTATTCTGCAGAGGGTGTTTGCAGATCTGACCTTTGAGGTGTGGGCTCCACGCTGCCCTAGCAGAAGTGCTGGTAACTGTGCTTTGCCAAGGCTGGTGGGACTCATGAATCCCTGTTGGAATGAAGTAGTTAGGGAGGGCTGGGCTTGGCTCAGTGGTAGAAGGCTTCCTATTCCCAACACGTCACACCCACTCTCCACCCTTGCCAACAGAGGGAACCGAGTCAGGAACACCGGAAAATGCAAGTTTCTTGGATGTAGGTAGAAGTCCACAGAAGTGGCTCAGAAGCTTTCTGCAGGCTCTTCCTGCCTGCTTGTGTCCTGAACTGGCTGTAGGACCACTTGCTAACGTGATGTGCTAGCCCTGTAGAGTTGCCATTCCTATGGCTCCCACTAAATTTTTGTTTATTTTAAAATATAATATATAATTAAAAATATGTATTAAGACAAAGGCTGGCCTGAAACTCACTGTGTAGCCTAGGCTGACCTTGAACTCAAAACAGTTTTCTTGTTTCCGCTTCCCAGGTGGAAACAAGAGGTTAAAGCTGTGAGCCACCATGCCAGGTTCCCGAAGGGTTTTTCTGTTTGTTTGGTTTTTATAATTTTAAAATGAAGTTCATTACTCTCTACTTTACTGAGAGACTTGTAGTGTTATTTTACAGTTTCATTTTTCAGAAAAACTCAGTACCCACTGGCTTTTCCCATCCTTCCCTCTTCCCCGCTTCCTCAGCCTCTGGTAACTTTTTCTATTCTCCTCTTTTATTAAGTTGGGTTTTTAAGATTTGTGCACTTTTAAAATATTATTATTATTTTTACTTTTAGCCATTGTATGTGTGTGTGTGCACGAGCGCACCGGGGCCTGCATATGAAGGTCAGAAGACAGGCTTTTAGGAGAAGACTCACTCCTTCAGGCGTGGTGGCAAGAGCCTTCATCTGCTNAGCCATCTCACTGCCCCAGAGTTTGTTTGTCTGTCTGTTTGTCTGTTTGTCTGTTATTCCCCTTCCATGACCGCCTATGTCTTATTTTCTATTTGGAAATGATAGTGGTTCATACTCTGAGCTAAGTTACTGGTTTTCTATTGTTCTGACTACAAGAAAAGAAACTTATTAAAAAAGAATGGCAAAAAGAAGTCAAGGAATGTATAAAACTCTTCCTAGAAGAAAAAGAAAGATTTAGAGACGTTAGACCCTGTGGCTTCCTGTTAGGGCAGACTTACACTTAGGCTGCCCGCCTACTGTGGGATCATCTAGATCAAGCCTGTACTTTGCCAACTTGGACAGGGCATCTGGTGTTGTATTAGGGGAATCTAAGTGGAATTATGAAATTTAGGTTCTCCGGGGCCTTGCCATGCCTTTGAGGCCTTGGCCGCTTTCCAAAGTACTTGGCCATGGAAGTTGTGTCTTGTGCACTGGTGACCCGNGACCAAGCTGACCCAGCCTTNGTCCTTCGCTTCTGAGTGCACTGTTGGTGCACTTCTGTCCCTGGCCTCTGCTGCTCACTGGGTTTTATGGTACTCATATGTGAATCATAATGCTCTGTTTCTGCTCTTTCTCCAGTCCCCATCTATGTGCCATTTCTCATCGTTGGCTCTGTGTTTGTTGCCTTCATCATCCTGGGATCCCTCGTTGCAGCATGCTGTTGCAGATGTCTCCGGCCAAAGCAGGATCCCCAGCAGAGCAGAGCCCCAGGGGGCAACCGCCTGATGGAGACCATCCCCATGATCCCCAGTGCCAGCACTTCCCGGGGGTCATCATCCCGGCAGTCCAGCACAGCCGCCAGTTCCAGCTCCAGTGCGAACTCGGGGGCCCGGGCTCCCCCAACAAGGTCACAGACCAATTGCTGCTTGCCCGAGGGAACCATGAACAATGTGTATGTCAACATGCCCACAAATTTCTCTGTACTTAACTGTCAGCAGGCCACCCAGATCGTACCCCATCAAGGGCAGTACCTNCACACTCCGTATGTGGGGTATGCGGTCCAACATGACTCGGTGCCCATGACGCCAGTGCCCCCATTCATGGATGGCCTGCAGCCCGGCTACAGACAAGTCCAGCCCCCCTTTACCCACACTAACAGTGAACAGAAGATGTACCCTGCCGTGACTGTATAGCTTGCAGGTCACCAAGTAGACTCCTTTAGGAGACTGAGCAAAACAGGGCCAGACTCTTGTGCTGGAAGTCTGCTCAAGTTGGTGATTTTTTCATCGAAGTTCTCCTGGATGATTTCATTTGCCTCTAACCTGTAAGAGGATATCTCCAGAACAGCGTTTCTGTGCATGTTTCCTGATTCAGAATGGAAAAACACACCCCTGGAGTCGCCACCTGTGTCCTCAAGTATGTGACAAATGCTTGAGCCCCTAAGTGCCCTTGAGGTGTGGCTGCCAGAGTCAGAGGTTGTATGATGTCATCATTTCTTTTTGTTTAGCTGCACAGGAGAACACCTGTTACCTCCCCTTTACCTGGGCTGTTTTTTAAATCAGTGTTGAAGACTGAAAGGAGATGTAAATAATCTAATTATTATAAAAAGAAGCCAGTTTGGACTCGGACACCAGTCAACAGCCTCAGTCCTCCAGAGGCANGTCTTAATTTCATTNTAAAAGATATAGTTTGTCTATTTTTATGCTTTTTGGGGGGGGCTGTTTTGTGCTTTTTTTTTGATAACCNTGTGTAGAGATCTTATTACGAAGTGATTTTCTATGTTAAAGTGATGAAAAGAAAAAGTCTGTATCTAAAGAAGACATTCGGAATTCTAGGGGTGGAGTGGCAAATGAGGCCATTCTCCCCTTTTCCGATGGAGCCTTTCTATTTCCTGGCTCTGCAGTGGTGTCTGAGAAGTGGTTTGATGCTTTTTTTTTTATTGACATCATGAGCTATCACCTGCTGCGTTCCAAGTTACTTCTAACTTTGCCACGTGATATGGCCTGGGGCTTCATTTTGTTCTTTCCCGTTTGGATTCCCTTGTCTGAATAGTACCAAGAGCAGGGAATTATCGACATATGGATGAAGATGAGTAAAAAAAAAAAAAAAAATAGCAAAGAAAGGCACTTGGGAGATGCTCAGCATAGGTCGTCAGCCATCATGGGGACCTCAGACGCGAACCACTTTGCAAATCAGAAGGCTTTTTTTTATACTCTTGTTATCAGAATGCTCTGTTTTTCCAGCAGCAGCAGGAGCTATAAAATCCAGAGAAAAGCTCTCCAAGGAGACATGACTCTTGGCTCTCTTCTCCCAGTCTTCAGCACACTCTGCAATCACTGCCGACGTTTTAAGTTATCAAATTCAGGTGAATTTTGTATGTTGATTACGTATGAAAAAAAGNTTAAATATGTATAAGTAAATTTTCAACTGCTAGCAAAGCCAAAATTTGTTAAATAACTGTGAAGTGTGGTCTTCTATACGTTCTACCCACAGCATCTTTCATCTAGTCTTCTGTCTATCTGTCCATCATCTTAGGATGTTAGTAACAATTACTGTGGCAACTGGTATCAACAGAGATAGGAATCAAAGATTTTTAGTAACCAAAGCAGGAGAAAATCATTTTAAATTTTTAATAAATATTTTATGGTGTGAGTTCCTTGGGGAGTGTTTTCTTTATAATTAGTCATTGTTAATAGAACAGTTACTCAGAATCGTAACTACTGCTTCTGGGACCATGAGTTTTACTTAAGCAGTAGCTGGTATCTAGGAAGGTCAGATGTATCTGTGGCAAGCCTTGACACACAAAAGACAGTTTTTCTCTGGAATCTCCTGTCCTCATGTTAATGCAAAGTTTAGGAACTGATCCTCTGTAACAACATCTCAAAAACAGCCGAGGCTGGTGCTTCACAAATGCTTGAGCAAGGCCAAGCAACAAGGCCCTTATGTATACACGTATTTAGTATCACATCTATTTAGTGTGTCTGAGTGTGCATGGGAGGGGGTACATGTGTACAATGGCATACCTGTGGAGGCTGGAAGACCATTTATGGAAGGCAGCTCTCTCCTTCCATCATGTGAATCCCAAGGATCAGACACAGGTCATTGTCAGGCATGACAGCAAGCGCCTTTACCCACTGAGCCACCTTGCCAGCCCCAGACCTGGTTTATGAATACTGAGATTTGAATCCCATAGAATTTCAATGTCATAAAATGGTTTCACCCTGCCCCCTTCACCCAGCCGTCTCAAAGGGTAAAACCCAGTCTGAACACTACAAAGCCAGGCCAAAGCCAGTTTTGCCCAGTGAGCTGTAGGTGACTGATTNTTCATCNGACGCCAGGACTTGCCATGATGCAGGGTAACCGCTGCATTTCTGAAACAAAAGGTGTTAAATGCTTGCTTATATGAGATTTTCTGAGTCTCTTCCCTTTTCTGGGTGGGGAAAAAGTAAGTTTTATTCAATGAAATGGGAGTTTTTGCCTGAAGAAGACACCTAGTCTTTCCAAAGATGATGTCACCAGAAGCAATTGCTGAGCTTTTGAATTTTGGGAGGAACTGGAGAGAGTTAGCTAGCAAAGTGGAAGCACAAATACCTAGTTCCAGTATGCCTTTCTTGCTCTCTTGGGAATATAAAAATTCTGAACCTCTATGATGTAATTTGCATTCAGTTGAAACATTTTACAGTCTGTCTAAAAGGGGGATTATTTGGTGATGGAAAAATAGTCACCCATTTTCTATTGTGTATAAGCCAGCAGCTTTTCTCTAGATCTTAGGAGAGAAAAAACAGATCTTTGCAAGGAAGAAGAAACTAACCAGCTCGTCTATTGAAAAGTGTGAGCCTAGCATGGTAGCTCAGGCTTGGAATCTCAGCACTTAGAAGGCAGTGGCAGGGGTACCNCAGTGAGTTCAAAATCAACCCGGTTCAGAGTGAGAGGCTACAGACAAGTGTGAGCTGGGCATGGTGGCTTGTCACTGTGATCCCAGCACTTAGGGTCTCAGGCAGGACGGTTTGAGGCTCACATGGGCTGAACAGTGAAATGTCTCAAAAGCAAAACAAAAGGCAAGTGGAAACTCCACATCTACCATGTCTACTGCAGGGGACAGTTAAAATGTGTCAATATCAGGCTGGGATGTAGCTTAATACTTCACTTGCCTACTGTGTGGGAGGCCCTGAGTTTCATCCCCAGCATCAAAAATTAATGACGTCAGCATCCAGGGTGGTCAGCCCGCCGAGACGAAGGTGATTCACAGGTTCATTCTGCAGCGTGTGCCTTCCTTACCCTTCTGTTACTGAGCAAGTTCCCACAGGCAACTTGTTCTCACGCTTTTAAGATTGTAGAGTTTTATTTCCCAAGTTCAGTGATCCATATGTTCCTTGTTTTGTTATAAACTAGGGTCTATGATTCCCTCAGAACAAATGATAATCAGGCCACATGTCCATCAATGGCCTGGATTGTGGGAGGGAGACTGAATGGTGCTCANAGCTGAGGCCAGTAGGGCTTTGGAGCTTGATGCTGTCTCTCCTCAGGCAACCCCACCTTGGACCAGCACAGTGACCTTTCTTACGGTGCCAAGCCCCCATCACACAAATACACAGCGATTCCTTGAAGTGGCTCAGCCAACTGATACACNGCACACACGCTTGTTTTCAGTTACTCAAGCCTCCCAGATGCCAAGGAATAAAGTTAATGGACTTTGGAACTGTAACTCCTGTTAACTTAGCCTGGTCAGTCAGAATGGCATTCCTGAAGTATGTGTGTTTTACTACGATACCGGGGGCAGACCTCTGTGTGTGGCATTAGAATCAGATTCTGCTGGAATCTGGAAGGAAAGTGACCACAGGCAGAGAAATCAGACTGTCTTGTTGGTCATTTGGGCAAAAAGCAAGTCTCCAAGCNTGGGCTACCTTACAGGACTTCACTGAATTACTGCTGAATAAATAATGCGTCTGTATTAGTGGCTCATCAAGCTTTCTGGAAGTAAAAAAAAAAAAAAAAAATCTGGTCACTTCCTGCTTAGTCTCATTCCACCTGCTTTTTGAGTAATAGAACAAAGCTGCCCAGTGTGGTGTGGGTAAAGGTCTTGAGCAGAAGACTCAATGCATGGAGTGGGCTTGGGCAGCTGAAAACACTTAAACACATTAGGCACCTACAGGGACTCTCTGGGGCATGCCAGAGAGAGCAGGGGGCCGCAGAGGACTGGACAAGGCCNCCAGGGGAGAGCTTGGTACTGGGCTTTCNCAGAGCTCCTTTCTCATGCTTAAAAGGGCAGGCCAGGAACACAAGGAGGGTTGAAAAGAGTCCAGAAGCCATGTGTCCAGAGGACTGATGACAGCACGGGAGGGTACCTTCCTGAGTGCCCAGTGCCATGCCAGTGTCTCTCCCCCCTCCCTTCTCCCTCCATCCTCCCTACAAATAAATCAACATGTCTTTGCTTTCTCAAAATTTGTCTTCATTAATTAAGAAGCATGGATAGTCCAGCATGGATAGTCCTTTGATTTGAGTGCCTTCCAGGGATTAAGAATTGGAAACTATTGATTCTCTTCCCGACAGCTGTGGCAATGACTCCCTGACTGTTTGGGGCCCTGATTTGCTGCCCTCTTCCTGTTCTGCTCTTCTGTGTAGGACCAGTCATCAGTGGAAACTGGAAGAGGAGAACTCCAGTTACTCATGGTAAAGACGTTGGGTGTAAAACCTCCATACTGTGAAAGAATGATTTGGGGGTTTGAGACAGGGTCTTCTGTGTAGCTNAGGTTGGCCTGGAGCTCACTCTGTAGTCCAGGCTGGGCCTCAAACTTCTGGCACTCTTCTGACTTCAGCTTCCCCTGTGCAGGGNTACATTACGGGGATTACACCAATTCCAGCTGTAACACTGTGGTTTTGCCTGAGGATTTGGCTCTGAGAGTCATTTTATTTCCTCCAGCTACATCTTCCAAATGTCTTCAACATTTACACCCAGAACCAAGAGACCTAGACTCAAATCATAAATGTCCAAAACAGGGAATTAAAAAGTAATGCCCTAAAAAACCTTCTACGTGAAAAATGATGGTAGCATTTTAAGACTGATTTTAAATATAAAAACTTGATTTTAATTTCAGCCATCTTGAAGTGTAGGCCATTTAGAAAAATCATACCTTAATGGCATAGTTTTGATTCNAGAGACTGAACAACCATAAGCCACTGACTGTCATCTGTGACTATTATATGAAATTGCTATGTGTGTGCACGTGTGCAGACTCATTCCAAGAGATTCCAAGTACTATGCTATGTATATGCGGGCGGCTCCGCAGGACTCTGTAGTGCTTAGCTTGCTTAGATCCTCTCAAGATTAGGCAAAACCAGTTTAGAGTCATTTCTCCTGTATGCCCAGTGGCCTCTGATGAGAGCCCAGTCTCTCTGAACCTGAGGATTGTAATTCTCACCTCTGGGGGACAAAAGAACATCATATAGCATACACCAGCTACACCCCTAAACACACACCCCAGCTCCTATTTAGATATGTTTTTATCTGTTCAATATGGAAAAATACATATATTTATGTAAGCAAATACACCAAACAAAGAAAGAACCCTAGAAGTAACTTAGGGCAAGGTTCTTATTTTTTTTTTCCCCTAGCCAATCAATAATGTTACATTTTGCCAGGGTTAACCTAATGTCTTGTTTTTCAGCTCTCTGTCCCTTGGTCAGTACTTTCTCTGTGATATGCCTGGTGGGCCAGGCTTGTTTCCTTACACTATGGTTTTATAACCCACAGGGGTTCTCTCATCCCTGGGTCTCTCTCTGACATGGCCGGTCATCTGAAGTCTTCTCTTGAATGGATCCAGATTCAGGAAATCATAGAGTAAGAGCTGGGCTGGGGCTGAATGCTGGAACCTTTGACTGACATGCAGTTGTGTTCCAGCAACACACACACACACACCACCACCACCACCACCACATGTCCTCTCCCCAATTACTTTACATTCTGAAACATTTAATTTTATCATTAATTTAAATTCTGATTGACACTGAATCATTTCATTAAACTTTCCCATCCAGTAATTACATTCACACACAGCAAGCACAAAATTTTAACCATCTAGCTCAACAAACCATCAACTAGGTAAAGGAGTTCTCTTCCTCAGGACATGAGCTATGCCTGATATTGAGCCTCGTATATGTGAAAGTACACAATGTGGAACCTTTTGTTTTGGTTTGGTTTTTGAGACAAGGCTTCTCTGTATAGCCCTGGCTGTCCTGGAACTCACTCTGTAGACCAGGCTGGCCTCAAACTCACAGAGATCCCCCTGCCTTTGCCTCCAGAGTGCTGGGATTAAAGGTGTGCACCACCACTTCCCCGGCAGCATGGGATCTTTTGTATTTGTTTTTCCTTTCACGTTATGACCACTGTTGGATAGAGCAATGGTTTGTGTCTTTTAATTGTGGTGTGGTATTCCACTGTAGGACTCTCACCTAATTATCTATATTACTGTTAATGGACATCTGGGATATTTTCCATTTTATGTGTTCAGGAACAGTTTAAACTGCCTCTCGGAGAATGTGGCATTTAGCTCTCTCAGATGGGATTCCAGGGGCTGGATTGTCATATCCCAGGACGCTTGTTTAGAGCATAGCAGCTGGTCACTTCTGACACTTAGGGCCTTTGGGGAAGCAATGGTTACAATTTGAACAGCAGAAGAAGATGACGATGTGTGTGTGTGTGTGTGTGTGTGTGTGGCTTTGGTGCTGGAGATGGAACCCAGAGCCTCCCCTATGTTAAGCAAGTGTTCTACCACTGAGCTACATTTTGGCCCAGGCAGAAAGATTTTTTGTTTGTTTGTTTGTTTTTTGTTTTTCGAGACAGGGTTTCTCTGTGTAGCTCTAGCTGTCCTGGAACTCACTCTGTAGACCAGGCTGGCCTCGATCTTACAGAGATCTGCCTGCCTCTGCCTCCCGAGTCCTGGGATTAAAAGTGTATACCAGGCGGCAGAAAGGCTTTTAACCACAGAAAGCAGTGCATAAAGAAACACTTTTGGGAAGTTGGAGGAAAATCAAAACCAATTTCTCTGCAAATAATTTAGANTAGTTCAAATCAAAACATATTTTTAAAAAATTCAGAGTAGATGGAAGAATATGAGTCTCATTCAATCCTGTGAATNACTCTAGTGTTTCAGAAACTGTTGTGGCAGGCCATTCAGATGCAGGGCTCAACAGGAGACAGCAGTCAGTCCAGTGTGGCACCTTCCCTTTAAANAACTGTCACTCTGGACTATCAAGTCCAGGGCACTTAACTGTAGCTGTTGATGGAGGTTTCAGGTCAGTCTTCAAGAATTTTAAATAATTTTACTTATGTGTATGGCATACTGTTAATGAGTAAATAACCAAGAGCTGGCCTAAGTGGGTTTGGTGTAGGCAGAGCTGTAAGGGAAGGGTTTTAGCCTCCATTGGTTAATGTTGTCAACCTGACAGGTCCCAGAATCACCTGGGAAGAGTCTTGATGAGGGGTTTTCTACACTGGGTTGGACTGTGGGTGTGTCTGTGAGGGATTGTCTTGATTAAGTCTGCTGATGGAGGAACCAGTCCACTGTGGAAGGAACTAGTCCACTGTGGGTGGGGCCATTCCTTAGGTCCTGAACTGTGTGGAGAAGAAATCACAGTGAGNACAAACAAGCTAGTATGCACTTACTTCTCTCTGTTCCTGACTGTGGATGTGATGTGACTAGCTATCTGAAGTGCTCGCCTTGCCTTCCCCACAACGATGGACTAAGAACCTGGAACTGTAGCTGAAATAAACCNGGTTCTCCTTATGTTGCTTTTGGTCAGGCTATCTTATCACAGCAACAGAAATGAAACTGGAACACTGACTGAGCATCCCTTATTAGAAACATCTGCAAGCTGAAGTG
>LZPO01044516.1:116711-142819 GCA_001675575.1 Neotoma lepida | reverse complement strand
AATAATAATTTTGTAAATGAAATAAAGTTTCAGAGTGTGAATTTTCCACTTGTGGTATCACATCAGGTTTTTAAAGTTTTAGATTTGGATACCAGAGCCATAGATGAGTGGCAGAATGCTTGCCTAGCGTGGGGAACTCTGCATTGGACTCTTAGCACCTCGAACAAAAGAGGCAACAAGGAAAGGGCGATAATGGCAGGCAGCATAGNGGAGGAGGATCTTTGGGCTTTCAGAATAGATTTATGGAACATAGACCTGTGAAATAACAACACCAGGCTGGGGTGCAGCTCAGTGGCAGAGCACTTGCCTAGAAGGCTCAGGGCCTTGGGTTTAATCCCTACATTGGAAGAAGGAGAGGATATATGCCCATGTCAGGAGTTGAAGCTGTTCCTGATGGAGTTTGAACAGCTCCCTCCCAGTTTACAGGAATTCGGAGATGAACCAGGAAGGAGGATTGTTCTAGATACAGTTCTTTGCTTTGACTGACACATCAAAACGTGGTGTGGCCTTCTGCAGCCTTTGCTCATGAAGAGGCCTGGTTGCAGTAACCTCNTATGGGTTACAAAAAGACATTCCAAAATAAAACACAGTCCGATCTGCTTTAACCAAAGGTTTATTTGAAATGGGCTTGTGCAGACATACGCCAGTTAACAGGATTGGTCAAAGCCTAATCAATTAAACCAATGTACAAGGAGACATCCTTGGCATGGATTCCCTTCCGGGAGGGAGACTAACTTCANACCACCATAATGTTGTCACTTAACAAGCAGCCGACATTAACAGCACTGAAAATCATTACACTTCCAGAGAGAGGGAACAAAAGCTTGTACATGTCACAGCAACGCTCACTTATCTGCTGGGAGACAGTCACATGACCCCCAGCCAGCTTCCCTCTGCATGGCTAGATTAAGGCCTGTCCTTGGTAAACAGTGTTTGAGCAATCTCAGAACAGATATAACAGGCGCCAGGGGGCACACGGCTTTGCTTACATGAGCGACACACCCTCAGCACGGGTTCAGTAGATGTGGTTCTCTACCTTGCAGCTGACCCTTGCTGTGCAAGCTGCATTGCTCTGGGAAGGAGGTGAGGGTGGAGGAGCCCAGGTGCTGGTCTGCACTTGGTTGTCCTCCGCAAGGAGGGAGAGGGAGCAGGAGGCTCAGGCTTTACATAGACTTTATGACTGGAACATCAGACAAGTCTTTACCAGCACAGGGATCTTGTTTGTAATTGCCATAGGATAATTGTGCATAGTTATGGGCTATGCTGCTGGGATCTCGCTGGATGGGGAGAAACTCCATTACCAGGCAGGTTTCCTTTTTTTTTTTAAATTGGTGTCTGCTGCTTGCCCTGTAAGCACATACCAAGCTACCTCTAGGAACACAGCTGGATCCAGCCCAACTCCACGGCAAGTGGGTCACTGCCTGCACTCTAGCTTTCCTCTCCTCTTTCCCATACAGGAAATCAGAAACTCTTCCCTGCACAAATCTTTTATTTATCTTGTTTTATAGGACCTTGCCTGTGGCCCAGGCTGGCCTCCAACTCTTGATTCGCCTGCCTCAGGCTCCAGAGTGTGGGGATCACAGGCATGTACCACCAGGAAGAGCTCCCAGCTTTTGATAAGCCCTCTTGCCCCCTGCTTTCCAGGGCAGGATGCTTTGGGTAGCNATGCTCCTTCAACTTTTTTCTTCCCATCTCTGCCATAAATCACAGCCACCTGACACTTGGTTCCTGATTTCTCAAACAAACAGGTCTCCTTCCTCTCTTGAGCCAGGTCAGAAGAAATGCCTGTGGGCTAATCCCGGGAGCATGTTTTTCTTGGTCTGACGCGGGGGAGAGGGAGAGGCGTACATATCTCAGGCAGCAAGAGCAGGGGCTTGTCATCTGAACGGGAGCCAGCCTGGGTGGAAAAAGAATCAGTCCTTTGTCTCCTCTCCCTGGGGATGGCTGAGGTGTTCCCAAGGCTGGGCTGGGCTGGGGGGTGGGGTGACCTCTCACCTCTTTGCTCACGGCATTGGTTAGCCGCTTCTGACCGCTTGGATTTATGCTGCTTCCATACCCTCCTCTTCCCACGCAAGAAATCACTCATCCTGGATGAATGGGGAGCTTAAAAAACACCAGGGCACACACAGTCTGTGGAATACGTGGTATTCCATGAAGCTCATGGAAGGGGAAAGGATGGACATGGGTGCTGAGGAAAAAAAAAGTGTGCGAAGAGAGGGTGCCATACAGCATGTTGAGTACTGGTCTCACTCTTTCAGGCATACTTAATAGTTCCACTGGGGGAATCTTGGGCCTGTACCTCTGTTACCCATGGGAAACCCTTCATGATGACCTTCAATCAAGGCTAGCCTGANCTAATATCCCCCTACTGTACTGACACGGACAACAGCCTTGAAGCCAAGATGCACATTTTCTTAGTTTGAGGGGCCTTTATTTTAACTTGTTACATTTGTTAATTTAAGCATGTTCATGCAGAGAATATGACATCTGTTCTGTTTATTTTTTGAGACAGGGNCTTCCTATGTAGCCCAGGCTGACCTAGAACTCACCATGCAGCCCAGGCTGGTCTCCAATTCTTGTTCCTCAGCCTCNTCAGGGCTGGGATCACAGGTGTGTACTGTCACACCAGATGGCACGCCAACTTTTGATTTGACCTGATAAACCTATTTCTTTATACTAAGTTATCACTTCAGATCTGTTTGACCGGTTTCCCTGTTCAGTTTTTAAAGACCCCAGGAGATGAAGGCTACATTTCAAATGCTGAAGCTAAATCAGTCCTTGAATTACTTTGGGACAATGACCCTGGGCAGTAATTCAAACCCTGGCTGAACTGTGCAGTCCTTTCACATGTTCCAAACAAAGGCTGCCTCATCTGACAGCAGAGCTGCAGACACTGGACTTACGGCTTAAGACAAAATCCCAGGACAGGAATAGCTGATGGAAAATTATCTTCCTTATGATTCAAAAGAAAAGCTCATTATTATAACAAATGAGAGATTATGGATGGTAGCTTTCTTTATTTGAAAAAAAAAATTGACCTGAAAGCCTATATATCCATTTACATTTTCAGACTCTTGTTACCTAGTTTCGCTTAAAAAAACAAAACAAACAAAAACATTCAGTGATTGGGAACCTACGTAGCTCAATGGCAAACACTAGCCTAGCATTCACAAGGCCCTGAGTTCCATCTCTAGCACAGCAAAACAAACATACAATAAAACACTTTTCAGGGGGCAAAAAGGGTCAGATGTTCAAGGGCAGCTTCAGCTGCATAGTGAGTTCAAAGCCAGCCTGGACTACATAAGAATTTCTCTCCAAACACAACAAAATCATTCATTGCTTCTTGGTTAGTCATTGATTTTCGCTGTGCAGACTTGAAGGCTTGTCAAGGAAAAAAAAATGCCCCGCTGGGCTCTACTGAAGCCCAGGTTCACTGTCTAGTATCTTTCTCTATAAATATTGAAGAAGCACCATCATTGTCACCAGAGCAGTCATATACCTCACTCTCATGTCTTTGCTTTTGGTGTATGCATGAGTGTTGAGNAATACTGATCTAGAAATCTGGAATATTCTGCACTGAGACAGAGCAGATACATCAGCTCTGCTTCCCGGAGTATCACACAGTAGACCCCGACCAGCTAGGCAGTGCTACCAGACGGCCTAGTAGACTTGAGCAGGGTATTGCCTCCAATCATAGTGTGTACCGTCCACATGGCAGTAATCCCTATGGGTGTGAGAGGAGTAGCAGAACCCAGAACTAAGTGGAAAGGATACTGGCTGTGCTGTTTAGAGTTTCAAGAACAGGAACTAGCCAAACAGATGAACCTTCTGTGAGCATGTTTAGCCCTAGACCCATCTTAGCTCAATCCAGAGGCAGGCCTGGACGTGCTGACCCCATGTGACCTGCCGGCCCAAGAGTCACAAACTACATGAGAGGAGTGATATGTCCCNCATGCATCTCCACTGAGCTGACAGCCAGTGTGTGCAACCTAGTCTAGTCCCCTCTAGTCCCCAGGGAGGGGTTGTGTGTGAGACATTCTGACCTCAATTTAAAGACAGGACAAATGACACAGCTCCTCAGTGGGCCCTGCATAAATAGAATACATCACACACCATGACAGCTGCTTTGCCTAGAAACCCAATTTAGTCATTTGGCTAGGAGAAAGCTTAATCAGGACAGAAAAAAATAGAAAACATCCCTCCCAGAAACGCTTTCTCCTGCCTGTATACCTCATTATTGTGGAGACTGTTTAGTCTGCTTCTCAAAAGAAGAAAATATGCTCCAGGAAAATGCACACTGTACTGTAAAGTGAAAAGACAAGAAAACAAACACACACAAAAAAACCCAAACACCACGTTCATTCACTAATCTGATTTAAAAGCCTTCAAGTTCAAGAGAAGGCTAAGTAGCTGACAAAAAGTTGAATTTTAATCCAATCTTTCCAAATGGGTTTAGTTCCCAAATGAAAATGAACAGTGGAGCCCTGGCATCCTCTCTTCCCCTCCCAACATGAAGGCCTCAGCAAAACAGAAGATGCAGAAGGGAAGACCATTTCCCTAATAGACTTTCTGGCTGAGGATGGTGGGAGGAAGCACCTATGTCCCCAAACCAGTCAGCTGGGCCAATGGAACAGAAGATCTGGGAAGAGATGTGTCAACAACTCAGCATGGTAATGATGACGATGTTTAGAGGGCNCCTCCAATTGACTGCTCTGTCATTTCCACTGCTCCATGGGCTGCTCAGGAACCAAATACCCACCAGAGCTGTCTTCCCAAATTGCCACCGTACACTGTTTTCCTAGGGAACCTGCACTATGATATGACAGAAGACTCTGCTAANGAGTTCTTTAGAGGATGAAATATCAGTGCAGTACACTTGCNGTGTGAAGCCAGCGATCCAGACAGGTTGAATGGTTTTGGCTATGCAGAATTGAGGACCTGGGTGCTCTGCTTAGTGCTCTGAGTCTCTGGGTAACAGGAGAATTTGAGTTGCTGATCAAGCACTGGACAGGGTGATCATTCTTTTGGTCGAGATAGAAATTTGGGTTCTAACAAAACAGACACAGACCAGAGGACCCATCCTGCTGCAGANAGCTTTGAGGACTTAGAAGAGGTGATGATAGCTTTGGAGACAAGTATTGAGATTGGTATGATTCAGAGTGCTATCAGGATGGGTTTCGGACAGGTATCAGGATGGCCCATGCTGAGATATGAAGCGATATGGAGGCCAGGATCATTGTGATGACCAAGGCAGCAGAGACTANGACCAAGGCTATGACTCCAGGACAGGCAGTGGCAGAAGAGCATTGGTAATGGGTACTGTAGGGTTGATAACTACAGAAGAAATGGGGACTGTTATGAAGACAGGTATGACAGATAGGGTGATCAGTCATGGAGCTCTAGGGATGATTACTCTTGGGACGATTATAAGGCATGATGACAGAGGTCCGTCCCCCCACTACCCCAAACTGAATCTAATCTTGGAATATTCCCAAGGAAGACGATTCCTCTGCTAGTTCCTCCCAGTCCAGTCAAGCAGCTTCTATCTTTGGACAGGCAAAGCCTGTTGACACAGCTGCTAGAGAAAGAGAAGTAGAAGAGAGACCACGGGCGGAGCAGGAGAAGTTGCAGCGTCAGCTGGATGAACCGAAACTAGACGGCCGACCCTGGAAGAAACACCAAGTGGGCCAAGGGAAGGAACTCAGAAAAGAGAATGGTTGAGGACAGGAAGTGAGTCATCACAGACTGGACATCAGTCACATCTGGCAGAAATACACGAAGGAGAGAGAGCAAGAAGTCTCTAGAAAAATGAAACACTCAATCAAGAAGACTCTTACTCTCCAGTCTCTAAAGCTGAACTTGATTGGCCTCTAAAGGTCATGCTAGCCCCTGTGTGGGTAAAGCGACGCTCTAACTTTCCTGCTCGATCTCAGAGCTCAGACACAGAGCGGCAAGTGACGGAGGGAGGGAAAGTAGCTCTGGCTCAGCCCTCAGAGGAAGGACTAGCAAGGAAAGAAGAAAACAAAGCAGATGGGGTGAGTGTCCCAAAAGGCCAAAGTGGGAACTCCAGCCGTAGTCTCAGAGATGGAGGGAACCGAGACCACTGGGAGGAGATGGAGAGGAAGATGGCAAAAAGGATCAAGACTCCAGAGCTGCACCTGAGCCAGCTCTGAGGATTTCTGATTTCTGAGGAGAATTCAGCCTCCAAGCTCAGTTCTGCAAGCAAGTATGCTGCTCCCTCCATGGCTGGTAAAGATGGGAATGAGAGAGACAACCGTACTGAGTAGACCTCCATGTCCCGTGCTGTCTCCTAGTCTCTCTACCCTGGAGAATTCAACAAATCAAATTAGTCTTGCAGATCCGATTTTGCCCCTTCTAAACACTGCCCTGTCTAAACGNTCAAATATGTCCACATCCTTTCAAAACCTTGTCACTCTGGTCATCTCCTGTTCTTGATGACAGTAGTAGCCTCCCCAAAGCAGTCTCTATAAGTCACACACCGGATCTCACAGGCATTTTATCTTGGCCACCAGAAGCTGTGGCCTGAGGCATCACTGTTTTTCTCAAGTGAACCAGTTCTGTGATGTCTCTGATTCCCGCCCCCACAACTCTCAGTCTGTTGCTCCTGCAGCTTCGCATCTCTCCCACTTGGAGGGCAAAGTACTTCAACCCATAGACTTGGGTGGTGAATAGGGGTGCGTAAACGGGGAGAGTTGAGTTGGAGGCTGTCAGCCTTGATTGGGGTGTTTTAAGGTTTCTCTAAGTTTCCTTCATGGAAGCCCATGCTAGTGCTTGGGTTTATAATGTGACCTTTGCTGTGAGGTTTTCTGCTTAAGAAGGTTGGTTTTTGTAACTTCCCTCAAGAATAAAGGATAATGCAAAGAACTATTGAATAAGGTTCTGGCTTCTCTTGCAAGACAGTAGCTTGACCTGTCTACATTGATGTGCCCCTTTGGTGAGGTCAACTTCAAAGATGGCAGGTTTCCCTGTTTCAGGAAGTCAGGGTACCNGAGGACAAATGAGACCTTGGTCGTAATGTGCAAGCTCTAGGCCTGTGTACAGGAGCGTTGGTTTAGTGGGCTGCAGCAGTGGGCACAGCAAGGACTGATCCTGTGGGCTTGATTGGCTAGTAGCTAGGAAGTGGGCTTTTAGGGAGATACTCACAGCTGAATGGGTTTTTAAAAAACCGTTGGTTGTAGACAATGAAGAGGTAATTTGCCCTCTTCATGTCTCTTTCCCTTTCAGACAGTTGCATCTAAAAGAAAGCTGCTGTGCCCACTCTCCTACTTTGCTCCTCTGTTAAAATAAAAGCAGGGGTCAACTTATACGTTCCTGAATACATGCAAAATTTGTGCAGAAATATTTTCTATGAAAATGATTTGTAATCTGTAGACATAGCTTGGGGGATGTCTTGAGATGTAAAATCCCATCCCTGTCTCTTATACACATCTAGATGTGTATAAGAGACAGGCCCCCACCTCTCTGGATAAGACGGACACCATGGCTGGCCCTGCCGATCTGAGGCACACTTCCTGCTGTTTCTCCCACATGGTATAGTCTGTCAGGATTCCAGCTTGCTGGGCACACTAGATTTTTCACTTGCCTCAGGGAGCAAAGAGAGGTCACTTTCAAGATTCTCGTTAATTGTACCATCCTGCCTCCCTTCAAGCCATCTCAGCATCCTGGCCACTTTCTAAGTGAGAATCAGTTTTCTTACTCAACGCAAATCATCACCAAGTTTTTGTTTGTTTGTTTGTTTGTTTGTTTTTCCAGTGCCCACTCATCTCTGATGTTCCCAAAGTAAAGGATTAGGAAGCAAAGCGTAGCATCTCCTCTTCCTGAACACAGCACCTTGGACCACTCAGGCAGCCCAATTGCTGCTTTCTTTTTGAAGCTAGCACACGTCCCTGGTGGTATGGTACCACTTTACCCAGTAACAGGTGCCCAGAGGTTTTTACTTTAAGCCATCCAAAAATCTGGTTTGGCAGCCAAAATAAAGGGAAGAAAGCATGCTGCTGCCAGGCCCACGTTCTCTGAGAGCCCCCAGTTCTCACATGCAGGCTTGGGGCATCCAGNTTGTGTTCCAGTTCAGAGTGGGGTCTGCAGTGGATAAAGCTGGGAACTGGCACTTTCCTTCCTTGTTTTAGAGCCCAAGCCACTATTCAGAAAGAGGCCCTTGAGCCTAAAACTTGCTGGATACAGAAAGGAGACCATATTAATATTTTTAAAAGTTACGATCTTAAAAATGTTTGGAATTGTTTTCATTAGAAGTGTATGGTGCCGAATGTGATAACTCACACCTATAATCCTAATATGCAGGAGGCTAAGGATTGCGGAGAGTTTGAGGCTAGCCTGGACTACAAAGTGTGTTCAAGGCTAGATTGGCATACAGTGTAAGACTCTGTCTCAAGAAGAAAATCAACCAAACAGATTGTCTGCAGGAACAAGGTCTGGTTTCTGCTATAGTGTACACGGGCTGATCGTTACAACTGTCTATCAAGAGTAGGACTTGAAAATTTCCATTGAGATATGGTGAAAATGTCCTCCGTGTCCACCTCCTGAGTCTCGTGTCCTTTGTCACCTTCCAGGGAGATCTGGGGTCCTCTTCCTCACCACTCTCTGCCTTCCGCTCACCCTGGTTCTAGAATTTCAGAGTGGCTGTTTTGGATCTTCAGTGCACAGACACCATCATACGCTCACTTCCAAACTGGAGAAAGTCTAAAATGTGCTTTGAGCATCCAGGAAGCAGGTACCAACTCCGATTCTGAGAGGCTGCTAGAGGCCCAGCTCAGAAGTGGTCTGCAGAGCCTGCCACCCTCACCCACGGAATCCCATCAGAAAAAGACAGCTAAGTATTGAGGCCAGGTATGGGACAGCCACTTCTCTTCAGTTATGGAGCTAAAGGGCAGCCAGTGGGGCAGGGCAGGGTGGGCTAGCGCTAGGCAAGAAGAAAGATTCTGACATCCATATCTGAACATATAGGGGNACAAAGACACACAGAACCTGGATGGGTGGCTACCAGCTGTGAGGCACCNCCCCCAGGGGCCAGCTGTGTAGATTTGAGGACAAAAACACAGGGTAGCAGGGGTAGGCTTGCACCTAAAATGGGCGCAGAAGGCATGGAACGCTGGCTGATTGCCTTGCCGGGGCTGGGGCTTGAAAGAGCCAAAGAAATGTTCTCAGGTTTGTCCCTCAACCGTAAGNTTTTCTGATTTCACTGCAATCAAGAAGTTTATGCCAACTTCACACAAACAAAACAGCAATCAAAGTGAGTGAGCGATCTGCAGAGAGCGAGGTTTGTATGATCTGTGCATGCACCAAACAGGAAGTAAGTGTACCCTGTTCCAATTACACAGGACTGGTCTCTGGTAACATAATGCCCTTTCCTCTCTCCCAGAACCACTAGTTTGATGTTTTAGCACTGGTGAAACATAGGTTTTAATTTCACACCTCACAGAGCCCAGCTGAGTGCTTCATAACAACGGAAACAGAAGTTGGGCCAAGCGGAGCAGACAAGCTGGGAGAATAGCTTCCCCTGATGCCTGTGTCCTGGGACTGCAAGGGGACAGACAGCTGCTAACAAACTGGTTGGCTAAGGCCACAGAAATGTGTTTTCTGGTGTTGGGCTGCGGTCGCCAGTCTCTCCTGACAAAACTGTGTTAACACTGCGTGCAACAAACCGAATCTCTTTCCCTGGAGCAAAATCGCCTCTTATTTCTTCCTTGACTTCTTTTTGGTGGTGTCATAAGCACGGACTATTTCCTCCTGGGTTACAGCTCCATGTTCTTCTTGAGAAAAGGCATACCCGTCTACAGAGAAGCACACAGAAAGAAGTGGATTAGGGAACATGCTAGAGCAGTGAGTACTTCCCAACCTTGTTAATGTTGTGACCCTTTAATACAGTTCTTCGTGTTGTGTTGACCCCCCAACCACAAAGTTATTTCATTGCTACTTCATAACTGTAATGTTGCTGTTATGAATTGTAATGTAAATATCCGATACACAGGATAGCTGATATATGACCCCTGTGAAAGGGTCGTTCGACCCCAAAGGGGTCACAACCCACAGGTTGAGAGATGCTGTTTTAGACTAAGGATGAACTACTTTCCAGGAAGACTCCATTGAACTGTGTGGTCACGGAACTTTCTTAGCCGTGGNTANAGATACCCGAGATGAAGATACCTGTAAAAGCAAAAGGGACCACGATCAAGAGGGACTGATCGAACAAGGGTGAGAATGGCTCGGAGCAGAAGGANTTTCTTTTCTCCAGCTGTCAAAAATACCGTGTGGACCAGGTGAAGTACAAACTGGAAGTCTGTTTGGTTTATAGTTCTGTAGGCTGGGAGTCCAATGTTAAGAGGCAGTACCTGGTGAGGACTTCCTTACTGCAACAAAGNACCCCACTCCTGGACAACAATATTAATCCATTGGCTGGAATAGAGCCCAGGTGGCACTATTACCCCTAAACTCCCCCCTTAACCCCATCACTATAATAATGACATGCCCCCGTGTATTCTGGAGGACATTCAAACCACAGCAGGTAGGTTTTCTAATTGTGGGGGGCTCAGTGTGGAAAATGTAAACTTGGACTAGTGGGCCATGCCCCACTACCCTACCACCTATCAAGAGGCAATGTCCCCCCATCTGCCTGATGCTATTTATGAGGCCATGAACATGTCAGGAAAAGACACCCCTAATAGCNAAGCCATCAAAGCACACAGGATGCCTGGAGAGTTCCAGTTTATACATTGGACTGGTTCTGGCTGGTACATAATTGAAGTGGGCTTGTTTCTGAGTAATCGAAGAGAAAGAACACATGAGAGGGCAGATTTAATGACCACAGAAGGACTGGGCCCTCACAGGGTAATAACAAGTATCACAACTGTTCTACACACTGCATGAAAACAGCTCAAGGACTCTGCCCATCGANGTCAGGTGATACTACAAGGACTCCGCCCATCGACAACACATACTATGTTCTCACTTCACAGGTGAGGAAATTAAGGCCCAGAGATTCCTTTACTTGCCCAAGGTCACAGAGCTGGGAAGCAAAGCTGGGCAGTGTGACCTACTCACTTCTGACAACNCCTGCTGTGGCAGAGGGACAGAAAAGTCCCATTGCTCAGCTAGATGTCCTGGCCAGAAGACAGCACAATCAAATCCTGATGGTTGTAAGGCACCCGTCTTCCTGCTTACACTTTATCAATGGAGCTGTCTGATCACTGACGTGCTATTTTTAAACTTTATTTTTCTTTTTGCAGTATGGGGGATGGAACCCAAGGCCTCTGGCATTCTAGGTAAGTGCTCCCTGAGTCATACCCTTGCCCTCCTGCCATAGTCTCCAAAAGGAGAAAAAGAAATCAGAAAAGGTGGGAGCTGTCAGCTTGTTGATTGGGTTGTTAATTTCCTCAGATATCTGACAGAGAGTTAAGTCTGCAGGGTGTGAAGACACAGTCACAAGCAGGACGGGCTGGCAGAGGGCTGTAGGAGAAAACGCCAAGCTATTGTTCATTTGTGTGGCCAGAACCCAGAATCCCTGTCCTCAGGCTGGCTTCCTGCCCTTCAGGGGAATGAGCCTGCCAGTGACTCCCCCAGAAAGCCTAAAGGCTTGGGTGGGCCCCAAGGATTCTTATGCATAGCGGGTATAGACACTGGGGGTCCCCTGAGAGCACAGGGTCTGAGCAGTAGGGAAGATATTTCAGACTTGGCAGTCACAGGAGGGAGGACGGAGTCAGGGAGACTTAGAGAGCCGTGAAGGTGGGAAGATCAAACCAGTGTGAGCGCAGACCACTGAGACGCACACTCCTGCCTGCTGCTCATTTCCAACAAGAATGAATCCCCTAAAACAGGACGTCCCACCATGTGGTAGTCATAGGGAAGCAGCTTCCAGTGCNGTGTGAGTCCCATAGCCAGGCAAAAGCCAGATGGAGGCTGGGGAGAGAGATGTTTCAGCAGATGCTTGCTGTGCAAGCCTGGGAACTGACTTTGATCCCCGGAACCCACATAAAGGTGGAAGGAGAGAGTGACTCAACAAAGTTGTCCTCTGACCTCCACACACTCCTGGTACNCCCCCAAAGTGAGCAGAGGCGGAAGCCAGCCTGGGTGGGAATTTCCACTGAAGNTACACCCTGCCCTCAGGCCCTGGGGACAGGGGCTTCCTTATGGTACTGTCCACACAGGTGGCCTTGCTCTACATATTCTGCTTCTGTGAGGTAAGGAACAAAGGCTGTGTCTCACCCCTGTTCCCAAAGATCTTCTAGAAATGAGCTTGCTGGAGCTCTCTGGGAAGGGGAGGAGGGGCTGCTCCCGTCTGCCTCCTCTCTGTTCAGGTCCCTGCCCTGACCACACACAAGGTGTGCTGTGTGAGGCATTTTTACTGCAGTCCAAGAGGACAGCCTTTTCCTTGGAATGGTTAAAAGCAAATTCTAGTTCAAAACACACACACACACACACACACACACACACATACACACACACACAAACACATACACAAAACCCCAATGTATCCTTTGGTACCAAGGATGCTTGACCACAGTTAAACTTGACAATGTTCATTCTCTAATTTTCTAACAAGGAATGTTTTGTGTGTCTTTGCGGGCCATCAGTCCCAGCAGCTGCCCCTGGATGGGATGTACTGCTGGAATGATGCCTCTGGCTTCCACTGTGGCTGTGGCTGCTGCAACCCACCAGGGAAGACCCTTCAATCTGAAGGAAGCCATTGTGATCAAGGGCAGGCTTCCCAGAGAGATTCTAGAAATGAGGCAAGAGAGGAGAGGACCACTGTGCTCCCTCTAAGAAGATGTCATTCTCAGTTGGCTGGGCATCTATCTTGGATGGTGACCAGAGGCTGGAGATCCAGGGGCACAAAAGGGAACTTCTTGTCCTTACTTGGCCATTACTAGGTTTTATAACCTTGGATTCTTGAAGCTGTCTGGGTTTGGGTTTGCTTCTCTGTAAGATGAAATGGCCTGGGACAAGACATGCCCTAACTCTACTAGCTCCAAGTCCTTCTTAAGGGCCCCAGGATGCATCATCCTTGAAAACTGCTAAAACTTCTTAGGTCTGATGTTTGTTTGTTTGTTTGTATTTGTGTGTGTGTGTGTGTATGTGTGTGTGTGTGTGTGTGTGTGTGTGTGTGTGTAGGGGCTGTACTGGCTGGTTTTGTGTGTCAACTTGACACAAGCTAGTGTCATCAGAGGAAGGAGTCTCAGTTGAGGAAATGCCTCCATGAGATCCAGCTATAAGGCATTTTCTCATTTAGTGATCAATGAGAGGGCCCAACCCATGGTGGGTGGTGCCAGCCCTGGGCTGGTGGTCCTGGGATCTATAAGAAGGTGGGTAAGCAAGTCATGCAAGCAAGTCAGTAAGCAGCTCCCCTGCACGGTCTCTGCATCAGCTCCTGTCTCCAGGTTCCTGCCCGGTTTGAGTTCCTGTCCTGACTTCCTCTGGTCATAACAGCAATGCTGAAGTGTAAGCTGAATAAACCCTTTCCTCCCCAACTCCCATTTTGGTCATGGTGTTTCGTTGCAGCAATAGAAACCCTGACTAAGACAGGGGGTTATGGATGAAGGTTATGAATATTAAAACATAAATATTATTAGGGTTATCAAAACATAAGTAAAGGAATAATTAAGACTAGCTAGGCGTATCCTTTTGGACACCCAACTCTGGAGGGGTCTTAATCTCATGGCTATAAGATGTCCTGGGGGCTGGCAAGGGGCTGCCTCACTTAACTCTGGGTGAGGGTTTCCAGGCTTCTCTTCAGAGAGATAGTTAACACTCTCATCCTGCCCTGTTCTCAGGTGAGCAGAGTGTGACCAAATGCCCTTCTTGAGGCGAAGGATGGCAAGTTCAAGGCCAGGTAGGGTAACAGATTGAGAACTTGTCTCAAGATAGGAAGTAAAAAGAACACTGGGCCTCTTGATCAGTGGCAGAGAAATAGCCTACTGTAAGGTTCTGGTCCCCTCTTGAGTACAAGATGGAAGGAAGGAAGGAAGGAAGGAGGATGTGCTGGTAGATTTATTCTAGGAAGGTGTAAGGGTTTCCCCGGCAGAAAATTTCTCCTTTTAGAAACCAGGTCTGATGGGAGTTAGGTTGGCACAGGTCCAGTGAAAAGATAGGCCACAGGGTCACTCATGACTCCACCTGCCAGCTGCGAAGCCTGACCAGGAAGCAGGATTTCTTTCTAGGTTAATTTGGGGGACACTTCACTGGTATTTATATCCCTATGAGGAGTCAAGGGGAAGCTCCAGCTCTCTGCATTTCCCACTTGAGTTCATCTTCAGGAAGTCTTGGTGGGAGCTGGGGACTGGAGGAAGCATTCCCTGACCCAACTTGGGAACCTCCTGGCTCCTGCTTCTGGAATCTATGGAGGGTTCATGGGAGGGGCAGAGAGAGTGGTATGTGGTTTATTCTTTAGTTGCTTTGTCTTCCTGGGGTGGAACATTTGGTGAAGTTGACAAAGTAAAGTCATTCCCCCACCCCAAAACTTTAGAATAAAATTCTTACATTCTATTCCTTTGACCTTGAGATCTGATATTAGCTTAATAAAAGTAGAGGTTCAGAGATGATGCGAACTGTGGTGCTGATGAGGAAATTTAGATTGTGTAGGAAATACTGATCTCAGTTATTAATACTGCTCACCGGCAGTATTAATAGTATTAAGTATGATATTAAGGGTTGTGTTAGTCTATTTTTTGTTACTGTAATGAAACATTCAAAGCTGAAAACTTTATAAAGTAAGATTTATTTCATTTAACAGATTTGGAAGTTAAAAGTTGGGGGACCATATCTTGTCNTAGGCCTGCTAGCAGGGTTCCAAGGTAGCACAGGACATCATGTGGCAAGACACAGGGATGTGCATGTGACTTCTGGTCTCTGTCTCTCTATCCCCTCCCCTGATACAGCCACAGGATTCAGTTATGAGGCCTCTGCCCTGACGATTGAACCTAATTCTAATCATTGCTAAAGATTCTGACTTAATTAAGTTCTGTCCCTTATACAAACCCTGGTGACAGCAGAACACTGAAGATTAGAGCCTCTCAGGTTTCCAGGGAGGATAGGGTCTGTGGCAGCAGGACAGTTGGAGGGAGACATTCCACAGGCCTTCTTAGATCCAGAGCTCTGAGCACTTGAAAGTCTCGTCAGGAATGGCAGGAGCATTCTAAGTTGTTTAATAGGCTCTCCTACTACTCATTAAGGATTGAAAGTTTTTTGAGATTTTATTTATTTTTATTTAATGTGTATAGGTGTGTGTCTAAATATATATCTGTGTACCCCGTGTGCCTGCAGAGGCCAGAAGAAGATATCAGATTTCCCGGAACTGGAGTCACAGATGGTTCTGAGCTACTATGTGAGTACTAAGTATTGAACTTGGGTCTTCTGGAAGAGTAGCTAGTGTTCTTATCTGCTGAACCATCTCTCGAGCCCTCCATTAAAGGTTTTTATAAATGTGGTATGATTTTAGAAGCTGTCTTTTTTCTTGAATTTGTTCAGTAGACTTTCTTTTCTGACTTTCAAGTGTTGACTTAAGAAAAATATGAGGTCATTGTTAAGATAGTTATAGCTTTCCCCTAGATATATGTGAACATATGTAATTGTTTTTGATACTGAAGAATGAGCCTCAGCCTTGTGCAGACTGAGTAAGAGATCTGTCACCAAGCCCTGTCTCCAGCACCCCCTCATTTCACTTTCTGAGACAAGATCTCACAGAGTTGCTCAACCTGGCCTTGAACTCACTTTGTAGTTCAAGCAGCTTTGAACTTGTGATCCTCCTGCCTCAGTTTCCTGGCCCTGCTGTACATAATCTTTCTGTGATTATTTTTCCAGAGGAAAAAGTAGAAACTTTGAGAAATATATACACTGTCCAGAGCTACTCAGTTAAATGAACAAAAACCACAATATCTAGCACTTACTGAACTCTTTAGGTCCAACATTCTTCTAGACCCCTATATATATAATCTTATTTTATCCTCCCAACAACCCTAGCTGGGTCCTCACATTGTTCCCATTTCACAAATGCAGACACAGAGAGGTAAAGTGGCCAGACAGGAACCCAGTGATGTGAGTCCAGAGGGGACCCCTGCAGTGTGAGTCCAGAGGGGACCCCTGCAGTGTGAGTCCAGAGGGGAACCCCTGCAGCGTGAGTCCAGAGGGGACCCAGTGGTGTGAGTCCAGAGGGAACCCCAGCAGTGTGAGTCCAGAGGGGACCCCAGCAGTGTGAGTCCAGAGGGAACCCAGTGGTGTGAGTCCAGAGGTACCCCTGCAGTGTGAGTCCAGAGGGGACCCCTGCAGATTGCTGACCTTGGAGGATCCCATCAATCCTCATACCTTGACTTTCACCTCACACCTCCAACATGGCTATGACCTGGAACCCATGGCGATGACCTAGAAGGCACAACACGGCACTACAACCTGTTGTATATGGGTGCTCTCTGCTTGGGCTTCTGTTTTTTTTGCCCTCAGGGTTGTACTACATCCCTCTTAGGGGCTGTGGGAAATAGGGAGAAGGAGTGGAGTGCTGACAGGTAACATAATGCCACACTTCTCTCTCTGTTGTAGAATATTATTTTAAGATGTGTTATATTTGTTTGTGCTGTGGAACATTTGTTTAATGATGCAAAGATGTGTTGCATTATTTTATGTTGTGTTTGTTTAACTCTGTGAAGCTGTGTTACTTTGCCTGTCTCAAATACCTGATGGTCTAATAAAGAGCTGAATGGCCAATAACAAGGCAGGAGAAAGGNTAGGTTTGGCTGGCAGGCAGAGTGAATAACTAGAAGGAGAAATCTGGGAGAAAAAAAGAAAAGAGGAAAGAGCAAGAGAACAAGGAGTGGAGGACACCATGGGCCAGTGACCTAGCCACATAGCCAGCCATAGAGTAAGAGTGAAAATAAGATATACAGAAGTAAGGGGGAAAAAAAAACCCAGAGGCAAAAGTGAGATGGGTTAATTTAAGTTAAGAAAAGCTGGCAAGAAGTTAGCTAAGCTAAGGCTAGGCACTTATAATTAAGAATAAGCCTCCATGTGTGATTTATCTGGGAGCTGAGTGGCAGGATCCCCAAAAAAGCCAAAAGAGTCAAGAGCAAAAACAACCAACAATATTTTGGCACCCAACGTGGGGCTAGAGGAAAAGAAAATCCAACAACATTTCTCCACTAAGAAAGTCTCTGTTGGCAGGCAGAGTTCACACCATCAATATGTGTTCTTTGTAAGCACCCACCTTCAGCTCTCAGAAAGTGTTCTCACTCTATCAGGTGTGACAGCCATCCCTGGCCTAGTTGCCCAATTCACCCTGCTGCCTGCCACCCACTGCTATCCACTGTCACTTACGGGTGACACACTGTTGGATGGAGCCTGCTCGGAAGAGGGTCGGGGGTGTCTTCCTGCTGAGCCTCTTGATCAGACGGTCACGCTCATTCATCCTGCAAGAGAGCAAAGAGGGTCAGGGCCTAGGTCATCCCAATACCTCTCTGAAGGATCCAGATAGTTTCATACTGAGAGAAGGGGCAAGAGAGGCCTCCTGTGTTCAGAGGGTCTGTTCCTCTCCTAGAGGCATCAGGCATAGTACATATGCCCTTTTGCACCAGGCAGATCTCTCTCTATCTCCCTCCTCCACCTCTCTCTCCACGTTGAAGCCAATCCCAGAATGGGAATGTACTTGGAGATTGGACCTGTCATAGGGTAAAATGACAAACAGATGGGCCGTGATTCTCATAAAGAAAAGAGATCAGGACTCAGACACACACAGAGGGAAGTCCATGTGAGTACCCAGGTAGAAGGCAAGAGAAACAGCAGACATCAGCCCTTTGGGCATTTCCAGCTTAGATTCGGCAGAGCTTGGTACTGAGGGGCAGCAGTCCTCCCTGAGGCACTTGGTCCAAGCAGCTGGAATTCCGAGCAGACAAGCCCACCACCCCCACTACTATTTGCAGAAAGCTCAAGCAGCCTAAGTGCCTAGAGCTTGAGGACACCTGTGTTGATCACAGCCCCTTGTATGTACCCACAGTACAAATAACAGAGAATAGAACTTACTTCATTAAAATTAAAAACTTTAAACTGGGCACAGTGGTGCACACTTGTAGCTCCAGCTATTTGGAGGCTGAGACCCAGGCATTACTTCTGCCCAGGAATTTGATGCCAGCCTGGGCAAAATAGATAGCAAGATCCAATCTAAACAAAACAAAAAAACCAAACAAAAACCAGTGGGCTGGAGAGATGGCTCAGTGGTCAAGCATACTTGTTGTTCTTGCAGAGGACCTAGGGGTCAATTCATTCCTTCAAATCCTTTGCTCATGTTTCAGTTAGATTATTTTATCTTTTTGCTGTTAAGTCATAGTGGTTTCTCATGTATTCTAGATATCAGGTCACATAATGGTTCACAATCATCCATAACTGCAGTTCCCAGGGATCTGATGCCCTTTTCTGGCCTTGGACACAGTGNGCGCATATGGCACACATACATACAAGCAGGTCAAACACTCACACACAAAATTTTAAAAATCTAAAAAACGTTAAAATACATCAAAGGACATTACAAAGGAACAAGGGGTAACTACAAAATGGGGGAGACATTTGCTAATTAATCATATCTGATAAGGACCTGGTATTTAAAATACATAAGTAACTCCTATGAATGAACGGCCAAAAAAAAAAAATAAATAAACAATCCAAATGAAACCTGAACAAAGGACTTGAATAAATTTTTGTACAATGAAGACGCACACTGGTCAACAAGCACATGCAAATATATCCAACAAATTCATGACTGGGAAATGCTGATTAAAACCACAGTGAGTCACCAGGTCACACCCACGAGGACAGCTGTGAAAACAGCAAGCAAAACAAACTTTCGGTAAAGGATGAGGGTGGGAGAAGGGATGGAGAAACTGGAACCCTATTGTATCAATGATGGCACTACAAGATGGTGAAGTCACTGCCCCTCAGGAAGCTAGCCTGAATCAATGATATCACTGAGCCGCTCTACTCCTAGAGAATGGAATCAGAAGACACCTGTATACCCACACCCACACCAGCATTATTCACAGTCATCCAAGGGTGAGAACCAAATACCCATCAACTGATGAATGAATTAAAAAAATCTGTCACGTCCATTAAAAGGAGTATTATGCTGTGTAGTACAGAGGAATTCAGCCACGATCTATGATACACACAGATATACTTTGAAAACATACCTGCTTCCAAAGGCTGGGCACTGGTATACAAATTTTCCAGAGTAGGCAAATATGTGGAGACAGAAAACTACACACTGAAGCTGCCAGTGGCTGCAGGGCAGGATGGGGGTGGGGGTGGGAGTTGGGGGGATAGTGAGTGTTTAAAGTGTGATGGCTTGCTAGGGAGATGGACATGTTCTGAGACACTGGCAGGGATTCCTAATACTGGGAACACAAATGCCACAGGACTGTAGGCTTTAAAAATGACAAATTCTCTAAGTTATATCAATTTTATCACAACTGAAAACAGGAAAATTCAATTTTAAAAAAGGAGAAATAGGTCTCGACTCAAGCCCAATTCCCTCCCATCCTCCAAACTGCTGGCATCTTTACAGCTCATTTCTCCAGTGCTGCAGGGGTGTTGAAGTAGAGTGTTGTCTTTGATTATCCCCCCCTCCGTGTGCTGGCACAAGCAGGTATGCTAGCTAGGATCTACTGGTATGGAAGGTGTTAGGTAAACATGAACTCAGCCTAGCTATGAGCTACGTGCAGTCTTGGTGCCTCCCCAATAATGACGTTGAAACCGAAGCTCCAACAAGTTCTCACAAACAGGCCCTTTTTAGAATCTGACATACCTTGGAAGAGGTGTTATGTTCCTGTCCTGGAAAATAAGCAGTCCGAGGAAGGAGGGGCATGCTGGGAAGGGTTGTGAGGGAGAAAAATAAACTCTCATGTCCGAATTTCTGCTAGGAAGCACTCCCCCTGCCTCCCTCCAAAAAAGCCATATAAGCCTAGAAATTGAGCTGCCCAAGAGCAGGAGTACAATGCAGCCAGTGAGTATTAGCCTGTTTTTACCTCCCCTAGGGGATCCCACATCACAGAAGATGCTATAACAAAACTCCTAAAGGACGAGTTTTAGAAGTTCATTGTTAAGTTAGCAGCTGCTGGGCATTCTTGAAAGCATAGATGTGCAGGGCTTGCCTAATGGGCTCAAGACCCTGGGTTCATCCCCAGCACCCTAAAAAAACAAAAACCAGCAATAAGAACGAAATAGAGATAATTATGATAAGTCCCTTCCCTTAAGGCATAGCCAGACTCCTACCAACTCAGAATGCACTGGAAAGTCTCACTTGCCTCAAGTGATGGCTATTCCTGGTTGTCAACTTGACTACAATCTGGAATTAACTAAAACTCAAAAATGGAGGGACACACCTGTGAGGGACTATTGCTTAATTTGAAATGTGAAGATCTACTTCTAATCCAGAGCTTTGAGGCGGAAAGACAAGCCTTTAATCAATATCTTTAATCTATATCTAATCTGGGCTACACCTTCTGCTGGAAGCCTACGTAAGGACATGGAAGAAGGAAGCTTTTTCTTTGCCTGCTTGCTCTCATCTTGCTAGCAAGTCCATTCCTTCATTGGCATTAGAGCCTACTTCTCCAGGATTCCTGTGTATACTGAAGACCAGTTGAGATATCCAGCCTCCTGGACTGAACAACTACTGGGTTCTTGGACTTTCTACTCATAGGCAGCCATTGTTGGATTAGCTGGACCATAGCCTGTAAGCTACTCTAACAAAACCCATCTATGTGTTCATTCTATAAGTTCTGTTACTTTAGAGAACCCTGACTAATACACCTCAGAAGCAACTGGAAGACTTCACATCTAAAACTGAATTTGTTGTGTTTCCACAAAACCCATTCTAGCAAAGAGCTGATCTATCTACTACTCAGACTGCAGCTTTAGGGCTTATTGCTCTGAAAAATTTCTAGAACTTTCTCTAAGTTGTTTCTTCCATTTCACCCTGTTGAGCTTAATACAATCTCTACCAGCACACTCATGGTCTTATACTGTGTTATTTATATGCACAGGGAGGATCCTCAGAGATTGTCTTCCTGCACTTCTCCCAGGGCCTACCCCAGGCTGGGCACAGAGGACTTGGTTAGCAATATGAAGTTTCATGGACTATGCTGTGACTGCCTGTCCTCTTCTGATACGTATCTATGATGTGATCATGCCAACTTTTGCCTCTTCATGTGTCTTCTAGGACAGTACCAAGCTTAGGCTACAGTAGGTTTGCCAAAGTGGCCCAAATAAATTCCTCTGTATTATTCTTTGAAAACCAGAGAATATCTATTGTCTCCCAGGGAGGAGAGCTCATTCCAAATGCAGAGAATGTGAGCAGAAGTTTGAATTTGTAGAGAAGAAACACTGTATTTTCTTTAAATTTCAGGTTGCAAAGAGTTGTAGGAGGCCAGTATAGCTAAGGGTGTGACAAGGTTAATGGACAATTTAAATTCCATTCCAAAAATAAGAAGGCAATATTTCCTGTCCTCCATGGACTCAACTTCCATCTCGATATCAGAATGAGGGGCTGGGAAACAGAGGCTGGCAGTGGCATGCTGCTTACTTTCCTTGATTCCAGACAGGCTGTCGGATGATGGGGACTAAGGAATGCTTCTGAGGGTTGGAGGAAATCTTATTTTCTTACATTGTAGTTTGGGCAAATTCCTGCCAAAAGGAGAATTTGTCTAAGAAGTACAATACCAAATGGATAAGCAAAGTAAAAGGGAAAAACACAGATTCTCAGCCTCAGAATAGGTGGTATCCACCAGTCTACATGGCCAACAGTCAGGGCAGAGGTAAAAGGTGAGAGGCTGTGGGCAGAATGCTGAGGGCAGCACCAGAAGAAGGTGGGGGTGCTCCCAGCATTTGAAAGTGTTCTGTTGTGCCTAATAGCTGAGGTGGTAACGGGAATAAACCAGTAAGCTCAGGAGGGAAGTTCAAAAGGAAACACACACTGACAGTACTGTCACCCTGTCCTTGGACCTGCAACAGCAGCCGAGAGAGAACTGGCCAAACGCTGCTTCTTTAGACTGGTATTATATCATTAGAACCTGCTAGCTCAGAAAAAGAGCAAAGATCATGTCAAATCCCTGCTTGGAGAGACCTGGAGAGCAGGAAGGTGGAGNGGATGCATTCCATTACTCCTGCTGAGAAGGCTGATGACTCTGGACACCAGGTATCAAAAAACCTAATGAGCCTGAAAAAGTGGTGGGAAGAAGATCTATGAGGAACCACAGCATGAAAACCCAAGTTCCCACTGACCTCATACCTCAGACTGGGAGCTGAAGAGCTCACGATCCCAAATGTTCACAAGAACAGATAAAGGAGAGAGAGCTCAGCCACTACTCTCTAGCCACAGGGGGATTCAAGCTGCTAAGAGAAATGTGTGATTCTCTCCCACCCATGCTAGCCATGACCAAGAGGAAGTCTGGGCTTGCACCCTGAAGACACTGTCAAAAGGCTGTCCAGCAGCACCTCTTCCAAACAGAGAGCCCATAGTCCTCCATGACAGCCTATGGCACATTAGTCCTTTTTCCTGAAGTGTCAGTGGAGAACAATGGATGTCCACAGGGAACTGGATGTCTACCTCCAACCAGGACAGTGTGAAGGCTTTCCTCTCCCTGCTCACTGGGAGTCAGAAGAGCTCNAATAGAGAACCAGCACCCAAAGTATCTAGAGAGAACATCTGAAGAGCAGGAATTTCTACCCCTGCCCAGCAGGCATCAGCAGAGGTCATTACTTCCATCCCTTGACCAGTATAGNCTGCCACTTAAAATGCAGAGTCTCTAATGTCCAGATTTTATCAACATGATAATAGGGACAGTAGAATTATTCAATGGACTTTAAAGTGGTTATGACAAAAATGCTTCAATAAGCAATTATGAGCAAACTTAAAATAACAAAAAAGTTTGGCCAGAAGATAAAAAGAATTTTAGAAAGAAGAAACATAACAACTGAGATAAAAATGTTAGCAGATGGGCTCAACAGAAAGATGGTAGGGGAGTAGAAATAGTCAATGGACTAGAAGAAGATGTGATAGTAGAAATCACCCAGTTTGAATAGTAGAGACAAAAGAGATCAAAAGGGCTGAACGAGTCCCAGGGACCTGGGGGCGGGGGTGGCAGAAGATCTAACGTCCCTCTCTTCAGTCATAGACAGGAGGAAGCATCTGCGGTTGACAGCGCTGGGAGAAATAATGGCTGAATGAGTCCCAAATTTGTTGAGAAATCTAAACTTACAAATTCTAAAAGAGAGAAACACTGAAGAAATGCATGCCAGGAAAGGATTNAATTCAGCTTCTCAAGGCTAAGATAAAGGTAAGGTCTCAAAAGTAGCCAGAGACAATGCCTTATCTATCGGGAATACTAATTGGAACATTAATGTGTTTCTCATGAAAAACTACTGAGGCTAGGAGGAGGAGGAAGAGTTTTTCCCACTGCTGGAGAGCAGCCAGCCAACCAATCAAAGAGCTGTCAGCCCCGGGAAGCTGTCTTTCAGAAACAGGAGAAATAAGATATCCTCAAACAGAAATTGAGAATTTGTCGCTAAAGACATTTCTACACACAAAAAAGAGATGGTNAAGGAGGGACTATAAGATGGAGGGAAAAAGAACACAGAATGAGTCTTTCTTCCCAGTTCTTCAAGTTATATGGGACAAGCTTAAGTAGAAATCAAGCACTATCTGATGTGTGGTGAGGAAATAATTCTAAATGAAGACAAAGAAAGGCTGTAAGAGGAAGTAATGTTTCAGTATATCACTAAAATTGACAGAATGAGCAATGGGATAAGCGGTTACGTTTCTGTAATGAAAGTCTAAAGCAGAGTTAAAAAGTGATTCTAAGATATAACTCACAATCACAATAGGTACATTACAGTGGAATTTCAAAACATGTTTTATAGTGGGGATACAAGATAGTTCAATATATAGAAATCAATGAAAGTAATCCACCTTGTTAATATGCTATTTATTTTTACAGGCAAAGCATCTTATTAAATTTGATATTTGTTCATGGTTTTAAATAAACAAAAATCCTCTTAGATTAGATGGGAACTTTTGTTGTTTGTTTATTTTCATTTTTATCTTTATTTTTGAGACAGAGTTTCTCTGTGTAGCCCTGGCTGTCCTGGAATTCACTCTGCAGACCAGGCTGGCCTTGAACTCAGAGATCTGCCTGCCTCTGCCTCCTTGAGTGCTGGGATTAAAGGCATGTGCCACCCCTGCCTGGCCATTCTTACTATTCTTATTTAACATGGTGCTACAAGTTCTAGACTGTGCAATAAGGCAAGAAAAACAAATAAAAACATGGGGCTCAGGATATAATTAGTAACAGTGCCTACATTTTCAGATGATAGCTTGTCTAGGAAACTTTAGGAAATACATATCAATATTCAGACAGAATACGTGTAATAATAATAAGTGAGTTCAGCAAAGTCACGAGATACAGACATACAAAAATACAAAAATGAGCATGTAGCAATGAATACATGGACTCAGGAATTAAAAATATAAAACTTATAACATACAAAAAAATTTGAAATATCTATATGTAAAGCTAACAAATCATTAGTACTANTGTGAACTGAAAAACTGCAATACTTAAGTCAAAGATCTAAATAACTGTGGAGAGATTTGTCATTTGCATGGATTACAAGACTGACTACCTAGAACTCTCCTCAGTTTGCTAAAGTAAAGGTTTAATGTAATTTCTAGCAGAGTTCCAACAACATTTTTGTAGCACAGGTAAGNTTATCCTTAATAGGGCTGCCTCAGTGGTTAATGTGTTTGCTAGATGAGCAGCAAGTGTGAGGACTGGAGTCTGGATCCCCAGAACCCATATAAACTATGGGTGTGTACTGGCCCACTATAACTGTCAGAGGGTCCCCAACAGAAGCTGGCTAGCCAGACAAGCCATATCAGCCAGCTCTGGGTTCCAGCTGAGAGAATCTGTCTCAATGAATAAGGTGTGGCATCATTAAGGAAGACTTCCAACATCATCTGTATACCTGCTCACACACGTGAGCATACATGCATATACACAGTTACACCACACACAGAGACACAAGCAAAAAAAGATTATACAGAATATGAGAAGCCNGGCGGTGGTGGCNCATGCNTTTAATCCCAGCACTCGGGAGGTAGAGACAGGCAGATCTCTGTGAGTTCGAGACCAACCTGGTCTACAGAGCAAGTTCCAGGACAGGCTCCAAAGCTACACAGAGAAACCCTGTCTCGCATGAACAATTGTTAACAATCCTTCCAGAAAAAAAATACTACAATGGAGGCATCAGTCTTCCTGATTCAAAGATACATGATATTCCTGTAGTTCCAGATGCTGTGGCATTGGCATGGGTCTTATAAGCACACAGATATAGATGGAATAGAAAAATAGAATTGAATAGAGTTGAATAACCCAGAAGCGATAACCTCTCCCTAAACACTTCCCAGGTCATTGTTTTCCCTTCCTTTGTACTGTGGTAGGGATAAAGTCCAGAGCCTCACATGTTATGTTGGTTTGAAAGAAAATGGACCCCAGAGGGAGTGCACTATTAGGAGGTGTGGCCTTCTTGGAGGAAGTGTGTCACTGTGGGGGTGGGCCTTCAGGTCCCCTTTGCTCAAGCTATGCTCAATGTGACACTCAGTTCACTTCCTGTTGCCTCAAGATGTAGGACTCTCAGTTACTTCTCTAGCACCATGTCGGCCTGCACGCTGCCATGTTCTGCCATGATGATAATGGACTAAACCTCTGAAACTGTAAGTCACCCAATTAAATGTTTTCCTTTATAAGAGTTGCCCTGGCCATGGTGTCTCTTCACAGCAATAGAAATCCTAACTAAGACACATGGGATAGGCAAGCTCTCCACCACAGAGTCACACTGCTGCCCTCTGTTTAACTTTTGACAAATGAGNGAAAGAACTTTGGTGAAGAAAAAGCCTTCTCAACAAATGGTTCTGGAGAAATCATGCACCCACAGGCAATGAAACAAAACCACACAAGGAACTTTAAGTCATGAACCTTATACCAGGTTAACTTAACAAGCATCACAGACTTTAAAGCAAAGTATAAAAACACGCCGGGCGGTGGTGGCAC
>LZPO01044516.1:98998-110566 GCA_001675575.1 Neotoma lepida | reverse complement strand
CCAGGACTTCTGGCAAGTCCTTTCAATGCCTACAAGAGATGACTGTCTCCATCCTGTGCTCCTGCTCTTCAGCTGGGATTAGAGTCCCTCTGAAGGGCTTCTTTTGGGTCCTGTGAAGCGAGGCTGTCCCCAAACAGGTTTGTGACATCATCTTACTCTTGGTCCCTCCCTGTGTGNGGGAAGATCNGTGGACACTGGACACGGAGAAAATAGCAGTCTAGGGGCAGGGATCAGGAAAGCAGGCCTGCCATCCCTGTCCACTGGGACAAAGGAGCCATGGCTTAGGAAATGGTTTAAGACGGAGGGTGTTCTAGATTCATTTCTGTTGCTGTCATAAACATACCTGAACAAAAAGAAACTTAAGGGGGAAAGGGAATGTCAGTGCACAATTCCAGGTTTCAGTCTATCCTAGCAGGAGCAGTCATGGTGGTCCGGACTTAAAATGGTTAATCACATGACACCCACAGTCAAGTGCAGGGAGAGAGAAACACACGCATGCTCAATACTCAGCAAGCTTTCTCTGCTCATAGGGTCCAGAATCATAAATCCAGCCACCATGCCCCCTACTCTCAGGCTGGGTCTTCCCACATCAATGAAGGCAATGACAATACCNCNCCCCCATCCCAGACATGCCTACAAGCTAAACTGATAGAGGCTTGTGATTGGAGGTTATGTGCGGTTGACAGAACTAATCATCACAGGGATGCATATTTGAAATGAAGTGTCCATATATTTCATGATCTCTCTCTCTATGCCACCCATAAAAATGATACAAAAAGGACTTAAATCACCATTTGGTAGGGAGGTAAACTGGAATGGCTACTATAGAAACATTATGTGTCCTTCAAATAACAAACTGTTAAACTGCAACTCCACTACTGAGTATAAATCCAATTGAGCTGAAATTAATATTGAAGAGACATCTGCCCTCTCATGTTCATTACAGCCGTGTTCACAGTNGCTATGATATGGCTGACAAGCAGATAAAAAATGTGCTATACATACAGGGTTGAATATTATTCTGCCTTACAGGGGAAGAAAATCCTTTCATTCGGCACTGTAGATGAATATNAAGGTNATTANANNAGNTGAAATGAGCCAAAGGCTACATGATTTCCAGAAAGAGAGTCACTGAGATGCAGGGAGTATACCCATTTGTAGTGTCAACTCTTGGCTTTACCCTGAGCATGTTCTGGAGAGCCAAAAAGCAAGATGGTGTCCGTCATTTGTGATGATTTACTCTTGAAATTTGCTGAAAGGATTCATCCTGAGCATCAGTGCATGTGTGAACATGTAACTGTGAGGACTGCACATGCTAACTAGCTTCANGGTGACCATCATTTCACAGCACAAATAGCACACCATGACACAAGACCACTTGGAGCACACAAATGAAACACACAATTTTGATTTCTCGCTTATATCCTAGTAAGTTTGAAAATAAAAATTCAAGAATTATAGACCTAAGGGTGTAGTGAATCCTGATAAAGCTAATCCAAATGCATTCTGAGAGAAATGGAACTCAGTTCTGTGGTTGCCAGAGGTCTGGAGGAGACATGTTAATATCTCCCAAAGCCATCCCACCCTGACCCCCAGCACACCCAGAGTGACACTCCACCTACAAGGAGGTGTTCTGAAACTCAAGCCTAAACCATCTCAAAGGCGTTTGCACATCTGAATGGCCCAGCTTTCAANGGTCTCATAGAGGACAACAGGAAGTTTAGTTACCTGGTTATGAACAAAGGTGTACACAGTACCAGGAATAGAGGCTCATGCCTGCAAGACCAGCATTTGGGAGACAGTGTTTTTGAGTCCGAGGCCATCTTTAGCTATACAGTATGTTTGAGGCCAGGCTACCTGAAACACTGACTTAAAAAACCGTATCAACACCTCCACCCCCAAAACTGGTCCCCACCCCTCAGGACAACTTCCTTGTGATGATGCCAGGTGCCAGGAAACAGGCTTCATGCAGCCTGTGGGCAATGTGGGAAGGGGCAGAGAGTCTGATAGGCTTCTCATGACATCTGGCTGGGGACTCTTCAAGCTCCTCACACCCAGATAGTCCCTTGGCCTGGGATCTCTCTTACTTGCAACTTAGAGCATGTTCCTCTGACCCAGGAGTTNTTGCTCCAAACTAATTCTGGACCACTGGCTTGGGACAGAGTTTAAAGAACCTGGAGGGCAGAATGTGGTGTGAAGGTGCAGTACAGCATCAAAGAGGAGAGAAGGTGACTATTTTGTCTTCTGATCTTGAGAGATCCTTNGCGATTATTATTCTTACAGGGTACTTTNTAGACATTGGTTAATCTTCATTGTCAGCTTGGCTAAATTTAGAATTATCTAGGAGATACACCTCTGTGTTTGTCTGTGTGGGCATTTGCAGAATGGTGTAATTGAGNAGGGAAGACCCNNCCTGCAGGTGGCCAGCACTACTCCATGGGCTGGNGTCCNGGGCTGAGTAAAAAGGAGAAAGCCAGCTGGGCACCACCACTCATTTCTCTCTGCTCCCTGACTGTGGATGTACGTGACCAGCCCCCTCATGCTCCCGCCGCCATGCCTTCCTGCCGTGATGGACTGTATCCTCAAACCATGATCTAAAATAAACCCCCTCTAGTTGTTTCCGTCAGGTATTTTCAAAAAATAGCAACAAGAAAAGTGATANAGATGTGATTCATAACTGCTGGATTTTAGAGTTGCCTAGTTTCCATTCTCATGCTGAATACGCTACTTGTACTAAATGAGCAACTGCTCATGTGGCCTTGAATGACAAGCCATATTTCCCATTGTAAAAGTGTTTTGACCTTTAGTGTGGTCAGCCAGTGGACAGCACTCTATAGTCACACATTTGGCTGTTTTGTGGCTGTCTTAATTAGGGTTTTTATTGCTGTGAAGAGACACCATGACCACAGCAACTCTTATAAAGGAAAACATTTAATTGAGGTGGCAGCTTACGGTTTCAGAGGTTTAGTCGTTATCATCATGGTGGGGAGGATGGTGGCACACAGGCAGACATGGTGCTAGAGGAGTAGCTGAGAGTTCTACATCTTGTAGGCAACAGGAAGTTGACTGAGACACTGGGCGGTTATCCTGAGCATAAGAAACCTCAAAGCCTGCCCCTACAGTGACACACTTCCTCCAACAAGGCCACACCTCCTAAGAGTGCCACTCCCTGTGAGATTATGGAGGACAATTACATTTAAACTACCACAGTGGCCAGGGAAAAGACAGTAAACTACAGTTTTCTTTTCTTCCCAATAGGCATGAGGTCACCCCAAGAAAACCTTTCTACAATCCAAACTATTTTGGAAAGGGGGTAACTCTCAGATGAAATGTGTGTTTCCTAATATGTTCTGTTTGGGAAAAGAATNCTGGAGACATATGACTTTGGTTCTGCAAGGCCATGTTGCAGAGGCCTTGATGAAGGCAAGATTTAATATTCTCCACTCAAGATTTCTACCTGTAGACATGTCTTATAAGCAGAGCTCCCATGACTTGTAATTCCAACTTTATCCTGTGGAATGATCCAGCCTTTCTTACTTATCCAAGCTTACCTCTTATTATCTTTCTGGATTCAAACTGTAGAGTCCAGAAATCTCATCATACCTACGTGGGCACATCTACCAAGTCATTCTCTGTAGCTGGAATTCCCCTCCTACCTCATTACCTGGCAAGAGATTGGGACCCACTCTGGGATGTCCTGGAATTCTCTCCATCACTATATGTCTTAGNGTTACTATTGCTGTGATAAAACACCATGATCAAAGCAACTTGGGGAGGAAAGGGTTTATTCACCTTACACTTCCACATCACTGTTCATCATCAAAGGAAGTCAGGACAGGAACTCAAGCAAGGTGGGGACCTGGTGGACCAGGAGCTGTTGCAGAAGCCAAGGAGGAGTGATGCTTACTGGCTTGCTCTCCATGGCTTGCTCAGCCTGCTTTCTTATAGAACCTGGGACCACAGCCCAGAGATGGCAACACTCACAATGGGCTGGGTCCTCCCCCATTTGTCACTAATTAAGAAAATGCTCTAAGGTTTTCCTACAGCCTAGTCTTCTGGAGGCATTTCCTTAATTGAGGATCTTTCCCTTCGGATGACTATAGCTTGTGTCAAGTTGAAATAAAACTAGCCAGCATAGTGTGAAAACACTCTTAATACTGAATTTCTATTCTTGGGCTAATCATCTGTCACCATTACCTTTCTTCTTTACTGCCCAGTTTGATGTTTGACAAACTGTCAGGGTTTGACCCAAGGACTTGCTCGTACCAGCACCGCACAGAGGAGAACAGAGTCTAGGGTGTAGCTTAATCATACAGATCTTGATGGCAACCAAAAGGCCCTGGTTTCCATTCCCAGCACCCCAATGAAACAAATCCCAAATCAAACAAAATAGAAAAGCAACCACATTGGCATTTTAAATAAGAAACATCAATGAAAAAGTCACACAAGTTCTCTGATCTCAGTTGACCCTGAAGATGAGGAGGAAACCTGAACAGATGTTGGCCTCTGAGCAGGACTTCTTTAGCAGCATGTGATCCTCACAGGGGCTTTTCAGAAATCATGATGCTACAAATCCAGCAGGTATTTGCAGGCAAAACCTTTGTAAGGACTAGTGTGAATGAGTGACAGTTTACGGAGGAAGAGATATTTAGGGGAAAGAAGATGGCCTACCTGCTCCCAGATGCACACACCAAGGCTCACAAGATCAAACTGCAAACACCATCACTAACTCTGTTGTCATTGTTTCCTACTGAAGCTCACATATAGACGACAAAGGAAATCAAAACGGACAGGCAGAAGGTACATCCAGGAGTTGGAGCACTGTGGCTATTGCTGTCCTTGGTTGTACACACTCCAGCAGAGCCATAAAAGAATGAGAGCTGGAGGGCAGGAAACCAGTGCACGCCACACACTGCCATGTTCAAGAAGCAAATGTGCAGGACAAAGCGATGACAGGGACCAGGATGCAAACTTGATGGAATGTTGCGCTTATATCCTTTGAAAGTACANAGAGAAGGAGGGGGAAAAATCACACAGGATGGAGTTAGAACTAGGGATCTAGAGTTCAAACAGGAAGATATCTGTGGGCCTTGTGGAAGAATTCCCTGAAGAGCTGGTGTATTCCTTTTTCTGGAATCACATGACACAGTTGTCTGTAGATATTCTGTGCAACAGGGAACAGACTNGAAGGAATCAGCTGTTTTTGAGGATGTGTTTTCCTTTTCAAATGCTGAAGATACCAAAGTAGAAACTCTACGGAAGGGCAGAAGGACAATACCAGAGGGCTACGTCACAACCACATAGCTGCTCGGTCCAAGAGCAGAGGAGAGAGTGGCAAATATGTGAGGCTATGACGTTTCTCTGGGTTATGAACTGAAAAGCATATTGGGACTTGATTTTGAACTAGTCCTGTGTGTCAAAATTTCCTGATCCAGAGCATACCTACAGCTGTTGGTCACAGGGCACATTTGTCAGGCACCATGGCAGCATGTGTGCCATGCCAAACCAGGCCCAGGCTGCTCCTGGCTTTTAAGTCTCTTCTGCACAGTGAAAGGGACTGTCCACAATTGGGTACAAGCCACAGGGGTTTGTTGCCAGTTTGTGACAACGTGGACCACTCTCTAGCCTTGAAAAGATTTGTGAGGGTGGTGAAAAGATAATATCCTAGCCCATGGTGGCTACACAAGAGTGTTTTCAACAAAGGCCCATGTCCAGTTCTTTTTAAAAGGCAAATGCTTTCTGACTAGGTAAGGGGAAAAGCAGGGGAACTAAAGGCCAAAGATCAATGCTCTAAGAAAACAAGACTTCTGCCATGCTAGAAATACCATGGTATCTAAAATGTCTTCCATTTGGAAACTCTTTGACTATCCAATGAATGAGCAAAAGAAAACCAATGGGAAATTTAAATGGCTAAGGCTGCTGCCATGGAGGTTGTCATTGTCAGGAAATTCAATGTTAAACCCGGACTACATCCTTTAATCTAAGTGTCAACATTTAACATTAATCAATTTATGATCAATTATAATCAGTTTATTACCAATTCTGAACTACATGTGTAATTAACATGAAAATAATTAGACGTGCTCTACTCTCCAAAATGAGTATTTTTTATGAAATATTTCGTCTTTTGAAGAATGCACGAATCTGGATCTTGTGACCAAGTTGAAATANAAAGCTAATAATGCTTTTAGAGTTCCATCAGTGTTAGCTGTTCTTTCAACACTGGTTTTTAAATTATAATTTTATGTATNTAAGAATATTCAACCCAAATGAGAAGACATGTTTCATGTAACCCATGTCAAATTTGAACATGTCGAGACATGTTCAGTTGTTTTAATGTGAATATGCCTCTGCAAGGGCTTCATGTCAGTGGGCCTTATTCTTGGTCTTACAAACAGGGCATAGAGGAGGAAGGCTGCCCTACTTTTACAAAAAAAAAAAAAAATTCTTATTAAAAAGTAGCCTTGGTAATTAATCTATTCTTTTTCTCCCCCTGAGACAGGGTCACACCATAGAGGCCAGGCTGGCTTCCAATTTGAGGTCCCCCTGCCTCCACCTCTCAGTGCTGGGATTATAAGATTTTGCCATCACACCCAGGGAAATGAGTTGGTTCTGTTCAAAGCATACAAANGGGCCTGTGGTCCTGTCTATGTAAGCTCGCCATATTACAGGAACACCGTCACTGTTATTTCTGAATTCTGGTACTGACTTGTGCATTTTGATAAGAGATTTAAATTAGACACANAGAAATACACAGATAAGAGGTCATNCAAGGCTACAAAGTGAGCTATGAANACACAAAACCCGATACTAATTGGCATANGTGAGGGCTTCCCAATCCCTGTAGGACTGATTGCCGGGGCTCAAAACACTACTGCAGAGTACTGTGAACTGGAGGAGANTTGGAANGCCTGAACAGCCGAAGGTCACTGTCACGTTCCTGTGCCAGCTGAAGCAAGGGAATTCTCTGGCCCACTTTGCCTGTGATTAGACCAGTGGTTTTTAACCTGTGGGTCGAGACCCCTTTGGGGTCACATATCAGATATTCTACATATCAGATATTTATACCATGATTCATACTAGTATTAAAATTACAGTTATGAAGTGGCAACAAAATAAATTTATGGTTGGGGGTGACCACATCATGAGGAACTNTATTAAAGGGTCACAGCATTAGGAAGGTTGAGAGCCAACTGAGTTGGACCATAAGCCCCTCCTTCTGAGGTTTTACCCTACTTAGGGGCAGAGGATGCTGCACACAGTGGCTTTAGAGGTCTCAGAGGTTGATCACCATTATTAGATAACCCCCTTTTTTTTTGCCTAATTATATTGCTACAGTACTGTCCATTCTTCATGGACCCTAAGCATGAAGGAGCCACTTCTTCCTAGTCCTGAAGGTTCTCATGTCACATACAACCTTGACAAGTAGAATGGATTTGCTGTTCTCTCATTCGTCTGTGTTTTGCAATAGAGGTGTCAGCTTGCACCTTCNGGTGNGGATAAGACAGGACCTCCTGTCCTATGCTGCCTCTTGGGCTCCGCTGAGCTTGGTAGCCATCTCCTCTGCTCAGTACACCCCTCTGCTCACTTTCCTCCCAGCAGCCCTCACTTCTTCTCTTGCTTCTCACTGAGCTCTTACTCCAAGGCAGCAGGAACCTGCCACTGTCTNTTTGGCCACACTCTCGCCTGGCACCTCCTCAGTTTTCCGTACATGTCTGTGGTGTGGACGAATAATGACTCCGCCCCGTATTGTATTAGGCCAACTTGCTGGCTGCATCTGCAACAAAGCCAACTTGTTTACTCATTAGTAAGGGTAACTCCCAATTACCACCACCTGAAGTGGCCTGAGAGGATCCTAATTGCAGAGGGAAGAGAATAAACACNGAATAAGCATATTATGAATGCCACGNCAGAAGGAGACGACTTAACTGGGGCTGAGGCTGATGACCGAAACTCCATGGCATGCAAACACTGGGTCAAGGTCTACAGAGCAGGAGGGCCGTGATTGTTGTATTGAGAGCCAAGAACAACCCTCCTTCCCCAGAGGGAGGATTGAGATGGTGTCTTAAATAGTTCTACTTCTATTAATTAAAAATGTCTCCAAAATTCCTATAAATAGACTGCTAAATGCATTGAATCCTATGGCCCGTCTGCCAGTGGTTACTCTGACATTCTCTAAGCTCTTTTGAACCATGAGGCCTATGATGTCATATTCATCATATTCATTGGCTACTGAGTCAGGCCTTGTCTGGCTTTCCTAGTGCCAGATGGAAATAGAACTTCCACACCCATGCCAGAGGCCACACCTGGGGAGTGCAGGCATGCTCTATGGTGTAGAGTATAGGTGAAGCAACTGTCTAGTACCCTGTATACAGTTCCCTGTATATTCTNGATATAGTCCCAAGCACCAAAGGGCCTAGAAATTCTCCTACACGCTGTACAAAAATCAGACGATTTCTAAACTCGAGGATGCCCCACTAGAGTTTCCTCAGTCTGACCCTCTAAGGGAGCCAGACCCTGGGAAAGCAGACTGTTAACTCACTTCCAGGAGGGCTGCAGGTGGTCACTGCCACCTTACACTGCCTGGAATGTCTTAGCCTAAGAGAGCTTACACAGTTGGAGCTGAGAGGAGAGGGGTCAACCAGAAAAGCAAACAATTCCCCAGGACTTAACAGCGCTCAGCTGAGCCCTTCGAGTGAATGAGGAAAGAGTTCTCGCCTGGAATGTGCAGTGCCAGTGTTCAGTATGCCACCCACAGANCAACCACCCAAAACATCAAAAGTCTCCTATCNATGCTCAAATGGCTGAAGTAGAACCAACTTGCCAGAAGCAGGAGAATTCAAGCACCGAGTACTTTCAAAGGGATTCAAGTATCCCACCAGTACTTTCCAGGGGTTTCAGCAAGCCGGAGCACTGGCTGACCTTGGTACTGACATTCAGTGTTTAGTAAAAATGATTCTTGAAAGATAGAGAAACGTGGGCATGAAACTAACTTAACTCGTGACTCAGAAATAATTATACTAGAGTCTTCCTGAAGCTNAGACCCAAGGCTGGGCTGCAGCAAGTTACTGACTCTTAGTCCCACCTCACCAGNGCACAGCCTTCCCCTCTGCTCTGCCCAGGCAGTTCCTACAGTGTGCAGTCTGTCTCTGCAGCAGGGAGCAGCTGAGCCTCTGATGAGATGTTTCATCAGCCAGCACATNGTCTTCCCAGGGAACAAGATGGCTTTTGCTTGCTTCAGTAATCAGTATCAACCAGTGTTTAAAATTATTAAACATTAGCCCATCCAAACAAAGGCTCTGGGGGATTTAACTCCCATAAAGTAACAGAGAATTGATTCTCTTCGGTTGACAGGGGCAGCTCAGGGGTTCTCTAAACGCTAATGATGTGTTTTAGTTCTCTAAGTGTTTACTCTCCTCCTCCTTCCTTCCTGTGCCCGGGATGCAGGTCTCGGCAATCCCCCAGTGGGTAATCCAGTCAGCCCTTCTGCAATTTCCTGGACCATTTACTTCCTTTGTTCCACTAATGCCTTTCCTCACCTGTGTTTGTCAGCCCCCGCTAGAGACTGGGCAGCTTTNGCCTGCCTGCCAGAGCTGTTGACTTCTGCGCTTGTTTTTCTAAGAACACTCCCTGGCGTCTAGGCCTTACTGGTGGTTCTCCCCTCTTCCAAAATGAAATGCATTTATTAATTTCTTTCACAGACCATACTGGAGCCCATGAAAGCGGATCTGTCTGGAAGTCAAGACAGTCCATAGGTCCATTAGCTCCTTCCCTTCTACTTTGAATTCTTCCCTTCAGCCTGACTTGGGGAGTTAGGGATAGTTTCTACGCTTGCTTCATGATCCTCCTGAAAGTAGGAATTGAAAAGGCAGCAACGGAGCTAAAGAGATGGNTCAGTGGTTAGCTGTTCTTCCAGAAGACGTGGGTTCAATTCCCAGCACCCACATGGTGGTTCACAACTGTCTGTAACTCATCTCAGAGGATCCAAAGCCCTCTTCTCTCATCATTATGTGATGCATAGACATATATGCAGGCAAAACACTCAGACACGAGGATGAAAGAAAGATGTTACCTTTAAAAAAAGAAAGAAAAAGAAAAGAACAAAAAGAGCAACATCATGCAGCCTTCATTTGCCTGCTCTGATCCTTTCCATCAGATGCTTCAGACAGGTAGGTGTCCCAGTCTGGCCTCTGTGGCTCCACAGCCTGCTGAGCACTCCAGGAAGAATGAAATTATAGATGGAAACACTGGAGAGATGCTTTACCCTGGCCACATGCAAAGAAGCCTGATAGAAAAGGGACCATGTTTCCCTTTCTCTTTAGTGGACAATAATGGGCAGATATGTCCTCTTTGAGGCTTGGGTCTCTTGTTTCCTTTGGTCACATGCGGCCACAGTGTTAGGATAAATAAAATGGGATTGCAATGTGTAAGTCCTTGGCATTAAAAATAATTTCTGTAGATGGAGAGAGACTTGAGTAGGTTAATGTGGTCCTTGCTTCAGTTCCAGTATAAACCAGCTGGCCCCAAAAAGGGACGGCCAAGCCCATCTGGAAAGTCTATTTACAGGGCAAGTATGTGATTGGCACCGAGGAATGATCACCAATAATTAGATATGATCTGAGACTGTGGCATCACGCTATTCACACTTAGCAGCAGCATGGTGCACATTGTAAAAGGTGTTATAATGCAGGCTGCACTTTTAGGGGATAACCCTGAAGTATGTAAGGACAAACAGTACCGATGGCTAAGATCTGCTTTTACATGCTTCAGCAAACTGAAATCTAGGGCCAAATGGGTCTAAATACAGCAACTCTGGCAAAATCTTGGTACTTGTTGGATCTGTGATTTGCAGACATGGGGACCCCTCTGTGATAGTCTCTCTGCTTTCGTGGGTTTTAATGTCTGAGTACTTTCTTTTTCTTGTTAAGAACAGGGTCTTCTATGCTGCCTAAGTGTATGGCCACCACCTCCTGAGTTCAAGTCGTCCTCTCTGCTCTCAGTCTCTGGAAGGCAGGCATTACAGGTGCAGACCAGCACAACAACAACAATGCGTGCGGATTTCAGGGAAGTTTAAGCTGACACAATCACAATGGAGAAAGTCCAAACCTACGAGTGATGCCCACGAGAAGGCACTTGTTCCCAAGGCTTTGAGTTTATCTGGGACAAATGGGAGGGACTGGTGGGGACACTGTGTCTCAGGTGGGCATCAGGAGGGCATGGAGTATAAGGGACAGCTTTCGTGGGTCCAGCCTCTTAGAAGCAGTGACCTAAAGACAGACTGGGTGAGCAGAAGTCACTAGATGCATCCTTCTCCCCAGTCCAAAACTTGATCTGTGGACTGGGGGGTGTGGCTCAGTGGTACAGCACCTGCCTAGCATGTGTGAGGCTCTGGGTTTAGCCTTAGCACCACAAAAACCTTAAACCTCATTCTGGATGCCTCCACCCTCCTGATATGCCTGGGGATCAGCTAAACTTCTGCACTGACCCAATAGGAAACAGAGTGCCTGCTGTGTTCACATCCTCTATTGGGGAAAAACCCACGGCCTTTACGAATGGCCAGTTAGGAAT
>LZPO01044516.1:64611-82410 GCA_001675575.1 Neotoma lepida | reverse complement strand
GTGTTAGATGTCCTGTTTCTTCTTAATTCCCATGGGCCTCACATGAGAGACAGCTGGGAGACCAGAGGTGCAAGGCCTGAAGGAAGGACTTCACTGTTTACTTACGCTCTCCACACCACATCTTCAATCAAACAGGCAGTTGGAACCAGGAACAATCCCAACCAGAAATGTGCAGAGCTCAGGACCATAGTTGCCTGTAAGAAACACAAGTCACAGCCTGTTATTGGTTCTTCTTCTAACAGTGAGGTATGATTTCATCAACGTAGAGCGTCCTGCAACGTGGAAATAATGGAAAGCATTAAATCCAGGGTGAGGCCGGGGCCAGGGGACTGGTTCCTTGTCTGGTCTCCGCTGGCTCACCTCCATTCTTTCAGTTTGACTTGTGTTGTTGTCCTTGCCTTGGAACTTCAAGCTCCTTCCTCNACAGAATGCCGTTCTAATTCCCCACAGAGAGAAACGTTAGAGGCGTCCTTCATGGAACAAACCGCTTCCTGGGGCTCTCTTTATTCACTGGGCAGCAGCCCACTTTCNTTTCCTGNCCTTCACGGGCTCAGCATCCCAGGGCTGACCGGCACAAAGGTCATTAGTTCCCCCATTCGGAAGTGGAAGATGTCCATGTCAGAGACCTAGNTTCAGGGAGTTGAAAATGTGGGGTCTGTCATGGGCATGCATGGCAGTTAAGGGAGAGCTTCTTTGTTAGGCTTGATTTGTAGTTTTACCATTTCTTTTTCTCCCCCTCCCCAAGATGGGTCTCCGATCTGTAACTCAGGTCGTCTTTCAACTCCTGATCCTATAGACTTAGTGTCCCCAGGCAGGGATCACAGATGTACACGACCTACTGGGCTTAAGAAGACAAGGTAAGGAAGGCAGAGGGAGCTTGTGATGCAGGCAAGTGAATCAGTTCAAGGGCCAGCCTGGTTATATGTGAGATGCTGTGTCAACATCCCCTCCCTCAACTAACAACAGCAGCAGTAATGCAACAAACCAATCCCAAACAACACAAGTCAAAAGACAGCTAGAGAGGGACAGAAGGAGATGATGGGAAGGGGACAGATGGCACAGAACACAGCTTTTGGTGGACTTCTTGCTCCTCCCAGCAGGCCAAGCCCAGGACAGTTGGGTTGGCAACACAGCTGCCGTGAGGCAGCTAACTGTAGTAAGGGAGACACTTGGGACACAAGCAGAGAGCAGGGACAGCTTGCTCTGAACAGAAACAGGGACTGGAGAGTCCTGGCTCCTTATGGTTTGGTTGTGAGTAAACAATGGTCAGGAGCATGGAGCGGCTGCTGACCAGCAAGCCAGTTTCACAGGGCAGCTGTCGGGCTAAGGGAGCGGAGTTAAAGCATGGCTGGGTCCTGCTGCTTCCTGCATTTTCTTTCCATTGCATTGACATGNTTTGCTAGAACTTACTGCACAGTGGAGTGAGGTTCACAGAGGTGAGGGTCATAGAGGTGAGGTTCGCAGGGGGAAGAAGGACGGAGACTGTTATCTCACCACCTCACTGGGACTGCAGGGGTGGAGATCAGGGGGACCCCAGAGCAACTCCTGTCCCACGGATGTATCCTGGTCCCAGCCTGGCATCCGAGCATCAGCTCAGGCNGCCTTGTTGCTTTCTCTACNTGCAGGGCCTCGGTGAGAGCATCCCTAGTCAGGAGCACCTACACCGCCCATCTGGACAAGCCCACATCTGAGCTCCATCATGGGGCCCGGCTTATGGCTCTTGGTACCTGACAGCTNTATCAATCCACAGTGAAGTTTGAGACAGGGGAAACAAAAGTGCAGCTTGGCCTCTGCCTTTTCCCAAAATGGAGAGTTTCAATTTTTTNAAGAGACATTTAAAAGTATTAAAATATGTGAGTATATTTTCCTACTNATTACCCTTCTGAGAATTCATCCCAAGAAAGGGAAGCAGAAGAGGCAAGACAAGAATATTCTTAAGAGCGCTCTACTAGCATAGAAAGGAGAAGGAATACAAGTGGCTTCCTNAATGGATTATAGTCTGCAGTGAAAGAAATAATCCTTACTGTATCGACACAGAAATGTCACATTACATTGCTAATTAACCAGATGGGTTCTAAGACCNCCTCCCAGGGATCCTGTCATGGGGTCTGTGGAGAAGGCAGTACAAGTGGCCCAAGCCTCAAACTAAGCCTGAAGTGGTCTTCCCAGGCAGACTGAGGAAACCCAGGGAATATCACCCCCACATACTGCATCCGGGAGCACATAAGGGTCAGCAAGTGTCAATGAGGCCTTTCTCTGTTGTTCCTATTTCCACCTGGAGAACAGATCCAGCAGCTAGGACCCCAATGCCTCCAGCCTCCTCACTGGAATGCCATCAGTGAGGACGATTACATTTTTCCCACGGAGGAAGGGACCCCAAATCAAACAAGACACCAGGATCAAACAGGACACCNGGGAACCTCAGCCCTTCAGACCNATTCCCACCCTTCACATTTTAAATAAAAGAATTTTTGTAGAATGTGGGAAGTAATAAAAACAGAAACACTGACAAGAACCGTCTCTCCACCCTGCCCAGCAACACAAGGATATATTAGAACATGAACCTGCGGTATTCACTGTGGCCCATGTAACCTTTTCTACCCGTCACTTACCCCATTCTTGGAAAATCATTTCCTATCAAGGACTAAAAGAGCTTCAGTTTTGTTTTTGAGGTCTGCCTCTCCAAAGTTGTGTTGCCTATGAATGCACGTGTGAAGGGTTAAGCGCATTCTCTTCCCTTTCTACTAGGAGCTGGTTTTGGTGGTGTTTGTTTGCTTGTTTGTTTTGTCTTTTGAAACAAGGTGTTACCCTCTAGCCCAGGCTGGCCTTGAGCCCCTGCCTAGGTCTCATGCCTCAGTCTTCTGAGTGCTGGAATTCAAGGATTCGGCTTTAGAGTGAGCTGTTTTCTGCAGGGTGGTGACAGCTCTGTCTGCTCAGGGTGGTGGTACAACAGCATACAGATGTGGCCCTCAGGAGGCCTGGCTGACAGGCAGGTGTGCTGTGCACATATGTCTGGAAATAGGGCCCTCCTGTGTCTATCCTNTCCAGCCAATTTCTGTCCCACAAAACAATNGCTGTCCTGATTTATGGCATTATAGCAATCTGGCTGATTCTAGAACATCATCTAAATGACACTCTAGAGTATGAGTTTGTTTGATTTGGCTTTCTTCACTCAACATAAGGCCTTCGAGACTGAACTGTTGTATCGTGGATCTGGGACACACCCACATTTGCTCTGTCTCTCTTCAGTAGTCATTGTGTGGGTCTACTGCATTTTGTTTACTCACTCTCCTGTTGATGGACATCTGGGTTGTTTCCACTTTGGTCTGTTGTTAGGAAGAAGGTTGTTGTGCAGGGCTTTGCACNGTCTTGTTTTATGGGTATGTTTCCATTCCTTTCATGGAAACNCCTAGGGGTGGGAACACTCTATTACTCAGGAAGTCCATGANTCACCTTACAGGAAGTTCAGGAGTTTGCACACCAATGGCTGTGCAAACACAGCAGTGTGCNAGCATTCCAGTTGCTCCTTATTCTTGTGGTGGCTGGCATTTTGTCACTCCAGTGGCTCCCTGGAGCCATGACATCATTCACAGAGTGGGACTACTCTCACTAACAGTCACCACNCCTGGGGATAAAGAAGAGGAAGCTCCAGGAGAGAGGGAAGCTGGTCTTTTCTGAGTGGGTGTGGTGGCTCATGCCTACTGTGAATCCCAGTTCTCAGGAGGCNGAGGCAGGAGGCTTGCTTTGAGTTCTAGATCAGCCAGGGCTACATATGGTTGGAATACCTAAGACTGTGTCTCAGAAAACCAGAAAATAAACAAGCAACACATAAACAAACAAATGCTGCTGGAAGAAAAAACCCTGACACAAGGCCCTCTTCCCCTCCGATACACAACACAGGGTGCTTTTGTTTGGAACTGAAGACAACAGCTAAACTCTGGGACAATCACCAGGCTAGTGAGAGAACACTGCCCAAACAGGATATGAACAGCAGTTTTCTTACTAGATGGAATCTAAAACCCTGCAAGTTCTTTTCAAGTGCTCATGTGATTTCTCCATTTTTCTCTTGTTTTAGAATCTTGTTTTAGAGAATGGATGGTTGACTTCACTATTACTCTGTTATTTATATTTGTTTGGTTTCCAGTAACTTCTTCCACAGTCTTTTATATCCTTGGGGACCCCCAAGATATCCAAACCCATGGGTGCTCAAGTTTGTCACACATAGCAGTGCAGTTCTACATAGAACCTGCACATGTCCTTGNAGACTTTCAGCCCTCTCTAGGTGACTATCTCACTAAATACAAAGTCAGCACTGTGGGGATGGATGTCATGCTATATTATTTCAGGAATATTGAAAAGAGAACAAGCTGTCTCTTATACACATCTAGATGTGTATAAGAGACAGGCACTGTGGGGATGGATGTCATGCTATATTATTTCAGGAATATTGAAAAGAGAACAAGTCTGTGTAGATTCAGTCTGTGTAGGTTCGTTTAAGCCCCCCCCCCCAGATATTCCCCAACCCTAGTTGGTTGGATCCCCAGGTATGGAATCAGCATACACAGATGCTGAGGGCTGAATTGATTTGGATGTAGAGAGATGAGACAGTTCTCACACTGTAGGGCATAGGGTGCGGCATGGAGAATTAAGGCAAGGAAACAGCTGCTGCTGACATGTATGGCTCTCATTCCCAGGTGAAAACAGGGCAAGGCTAAAACTGTGTTGGCTAGTTTAAAACACAGAGCCTCTGCTTCTATCCTCAGGAATGACNCATCAAAGAAAGGCTTGCTGAAGATACTTCTGTCATCTCCATCTCTGCTGTCNGCCAGCCTCACCAAGCTGTGACTCCTCTGGCAGGGGTACACCTGCGGCTTCCAGGACCTTGCTGGGGACCTGCACATGTGCAGGATATTGTGTTTATTTACAGTCATAGGCAAGTCCAACAAACCTCACTTCTAGGTTGCTAACGGAAAGCTGGAGAGAGGTCTTGCCCAGGCACAGTAAGTTTTACACATTCCTGAAGAAACAAGACGCCTACCAGTNCAAAATCCTGGTCTTTTGAACTAGTAGGTGAAAACAAGCACTAATGAACAGAGGGCAGACAGTCTGTATCCTCATGGCCCTCAGACCTCTGAGCTCNGAGAAGGATAAGCCCCACTCACTCCGTTCATGATCTTCTGTGTCTGAGACGGGGGCTGCGGTTAGGCATAGCTGAAGCTGCTCTCCTTCCTGAGAGCTCAGGGCTGGAAGAGACAGTACTGTTTTCATTTCATATTCATTCCCTGGAGGCCGGGGCTCCTCAGTAACAGAGAGGCACAAGCAACATACCAGCCACACTCCCCAGTGGTGATTGGCCCACAGAGGCAGGGAAACTGAGGTATCTAATTAAGCACTGGGTGGATATACTGCCAAATAAGAACATCTGATAGGACCAGAGAGACATCTTGGGCATGTGTTTCTGGGGAAGACAGGAAGCCTGTGAGTTTTCCTGAGAGGGACTGGGATTGCACAGTCTTTTGTGGGGTTTTTATTTTGGGGGTGTGTGTTTTTTTGGTTTTTGTTTTTTCGAGACAGGGTTTCTCTGTGTAGCCTTGGCTGTCCTGGAACTCACTTTGTAGACCAGGCTGGCCTCAAACTCACTGAGATTCACCTGCCTCTGCCTCCTAAGTGCTGGGATTAAAGGTGTGTGCNACCATCGCCCAGCAAGGGATCGTACAGTCTTTAAGAGCACTGACTAAGTCCCCTTGGGCTACTGTCACAAATACCAAAGGCTGTGTGGCAAAACAATAGATATGCATCTCTTTGTAGATCTTGAGGCCAGAGGTCTCTGAGCTGGAGGTGGAGGGCTCTTAGCAGACACTTGGCTGGTAGACACCCCCTGTCCATGTGTGTGTGACTTCTANTGCCAGCATGCGTAGAGAACAAGTTCCAGAGAGCTCCTGTCAGCCCNTCTTATGAAGGCACAAGCTACNGGAGGGANCCACACTTCNTGACTGCTCTAACTGGATTTCCCTATTCACCGCCCTAGTTCTTATTCCCATCATAGTGGAAGTGAGCACTTCCACAGCTGAATTTGGGGAGTGCCATGAACATTCAAGCCTCACTAGACAGGGACAGACTGCCACCAACCTCAGCTCTGCCACTGATTTCCTAATGACTGTGCCTCAGTTTCTTCCTCTGAGGTTTAAATGAGTTAGTAAAGTGTGAACAGCACCGTGCCATGCAGGTTATCAGACCTCACTGGGTTCTTTATACCAATGACTCGAACTGCAGTTTTTGTTTCAACATTCTAGAGGTGGTCAAGATCATCACACAATGATTCCTGAATCAAATTTGGAATTAATGGGATTCAAAAAGACTCTGATCTTTGTGGGGTGCTGAAGGGTCAGACCTTGCAGTTCTATGGTGGGTGTACCCATGGAACTGCATGCTACCAAGTTCCTATACTCCATCACCTGCGAGTTGCTTATTGATAACAGGAAGCAGTGTTAACAGCAATAGTGACACAAACAGGAGTCACAGAGCTCTCTATACCCAAGGATCATCACTGCTCATGTGTGCTGCTGTCCGCCAGCAGCCTGGTTTTAATTGACTAAGACAAACTCCTTGCTTCACCATGCCAGATACTACTTCCCTCTGAAGACACCACCAAGCACACACTTCGGCACTGTCCCTTGGGGAGGGATGCTAGGCAATAACTTTGTATTCAAAAAGAAAAGGAGGAGAAAGGGGGTATTTGCTCATGGAAATGCACCCCCTCTCCTCGCTTCCGTGGCTGGGCAGGAGAAAGGCTGCAGATAGCACCTCCTGGATTCCCAGCACAGGAAGAAGGCAGTGAGGAGTGCAAACTATTCCAGAGCCTCAGCTGAGGTTAAGGAGTGAGTGAGGTGGAATAGGAATTCCACAGATTTCAGAGCTGGAGACACCAGGCTTCCTGACAGACAGGAGCCAAGCCCAAGACCGATCGCCTCTGATGGTGACAGATTCTCCCCCCACCTGCAGTGCTGGCTGTCCAGGTATTGAAGACAAGCTGCGGTCTGCGGCTTGACAGGAATGATGCTGGGGAGGACCACCTCCCAGCCTCTGCTTTTTTTTTGTTGCATTGAATAAAGACATGGCAATGGAAACCACATGATTTACAGCATCTTAAAATGCACCGACACCCTAAATGTGAGGTATTTTATCTCACTGAACAGCCCCCATCATTCAGTGCTTTGGGCATCTTCAGGCTCAACTACAGGTTTGGGAAGCAGTTCGTTTCACATTGCAGGGACCATTTTATTTAACACGAGGGGCTTGAGATGGCCTTTTGAGAATCAGTGCCACGAGATCAGTGACTGGCCTCCTAGGCACGTGCCCTCTGTCTTCCACTAGTAGAGGCATCCATCCCTGTGGCAAGTTCGAGGTAAGTAGGAGTCAGAGCCAGGAATGAATGCCAGCATTTGAAAGGAGCTTGAACCTCAGGTGGCTTGGGCTGGCAGAGGAGGAGGCTCACGGTGGTAACAAGGAGATATGCATACTTGGGTGGACGTGGAAGGTCTTAAATCTTTTCTTCATTCTAGGCCTTTCCTGAGACTTGGGTTTTTCTTGGTGGATGCTGAGAATCAAGATCCTTTGTCTCTTGGCATCTGGTGGTAGTTCTTGGTCTGCTTCTTATTCAGTATTTCAGAGCTATGCTCTATGAGTAGGATGCTCAACAGGAGATGTTCCTTCGGAGACAAGACCCCTGGGCTCTCACTAGTAGTGAGAGGAAGTTGCTGGGAGGGCAGTAGTGGGGCTTGGAGCGTGGGTCTCAGTAGCTGAGTGCTGGAGGCAGGGAACCAGACCTCCATAGTCAGAGGCCTCAGAAACCCCACTGACTCTGGTCAGTTAGCATCTTGGTGGCATAGCACCTCTTCCTCAAACCAAGACAGCACAGTGCCCTCCTCACAGGGCCAAAGTGCCTAGCATTCACTTAGCTGTGTTTTGACTCCCACACATTCCATTTCCCCAGAACCGGGAAAGCCCTGAGGCTAGCCCTTCGCAAATAAGCACCTACTGCTGTTTCCTCCGATTCTGCACTGCTCCGCTCCTCCCCTCCCAAACGTCTGCACACCGCAGCAGCGTGCTAATCTTGAGACAGCTCTGCCTGTAAAATGACTTCTCTGGAGCAAATGAGCTCAGTGGCTGGCGCAGGTACCTGGTGTCTGAGCGCCTGCCAGCTGGCTGCCATCCACCCNTCAGCTGCCTGCCCAGAGCAGAACAATCCAGGGACCCCTCGATGAGACATTTTCTCCAGTGTTTTCTTAAGCCCTGACAACTGCAACTGAAATTTAGCAGCAGCCTGAAGCCCCCTTGGGATTCCTCCTGTGTATTTCTCTCTCTCTCCTCTGTCTCTCCCTCCCTCCCTCCTCATTCTAAACCAAAGTCTGCCTTTCTTTCTTTTCTCTCTCTTTCTTTCTTTCTTTCTTTCTTTCTTTCTTTCTTTCTTTCTTTCTTTCTTTCTTTCTTTCTTTCTCTTTCTTTCTTTCTTTCTTTCTTTCTTTCTCTCTCTCTTTCTTTTCTTTCTTTCTTTCTCTCTTTCCTTTGTTCATTCATTCATTCTTTCTTCCCTCCCTCCTTCTCTCCTCCCTCTCTCTCTCTCTCTCTCTCTCTCTCTCTCTCTCTCTCTCTCTCTCCTTCTTTCCTCCTTCTTTTCAATGAAAAGTTTCCCCTGGAAGAAGACTGATGATAAAGAATGTATGGTTATGGATGAAGACTGGGAAGTCTCTACCATCCTGAGAACTAGATTAAGAACCTAAACCAGGACTTCCTGCTTTTTAATTTTCAATTTAGTGATTGTTTATGTGTGTGGGTGTGGCGTGTATGCCACAGTGCACACATGGAAGATGTAGGGCACTTATGAAGGTCAGTTCTCTTCTTGTACTATGTGTGTTCTGAGGATAGAGATCAGGNTACTGGTCTTGGTGGCACGTGCCTTGACTCCCTAAGACACCTCTACAGCCTGCTTCTTGCTTTGCAAGTTCATTTCTTTCNGTCATGAAAGTACCTTTCACAGTGACAGCCAGCCTTCCCTCTTGACAGCGGTGTCTGAGTGTTCATGATGTGCCACCCTCTTGTTACTCAGAGGAGACACANATACCTTCCTCGTGGCTTCATCACAGGCTTCGGCACACATCTGATAGAACCTGGTGCACATTAATTTGTCACATAGCCACCCTATTGGGTACACAGGATTTGCTAGCACACCCTATAAAAACTCTAAACTCCCAATAGGGATATCACAAATAATATACCCATATATTGTCTCAAACAAANCTTCATATCCTCGTCCTCCTCCTCTGTTTGCATCAGTAAGATCACTGGCCCTGGGTACACTTGAGAGACGAGTCTCAGCCTCAGCCTCTATTCTTCCACCAAACCCCTTTCCCGCCTTCTCCTGCATATACTACTTTAAAGTCCCCCAGAAAGGGAGGGGACTCCCCCCAAGGGAGACACTAATTGCTCCTGTTTCACAGAGGAAGCAACCAAGGCGCAGCAGTTGAGTGGCTCCTCTGAGGTCACTGGGCTGCGTCAGGATGCGAATGCAGGCATGTGGGATTCTAGAGCTGGTGCCTGTCCTATGGTTGGCTTCAGAGCCCCATCCTCACAGACAGCAGCTGCACCGTCTACTCCGTGCTGAGCCTGTATGCCCCTCTTACCATCTGCTGGCATTTGCACAGCTCTTACTGTAATGGACTGCCAATTTTTAAACATGTACAACCCAGCTTCCACTTTCCAGAAATCCCAGCCCAACATTACAGACATGCTGAACTGCCCTTCTCTGTGGTCCCTGGAATGTAGCCTCTCAAGATGGTGGTTGTAGAGGCTGGACTGTTTCTGGGGGGCTGTTCTGACAGCTGTATGTTCTGAGCAGGCAGCTGTGTGTCTTTGCTCTGAANAGCAAAGCTGCTGGCTCCTGCTCAGGGCTGCTGGCTGGACAGGTGGGCTNTGGAGTGTGACTGGCTTTCATGGCTCACCACTGAAACTGATCACCATGAGGAAAATGACATCTTACTTTCAAACTGTCCCCAGAGGGTNTCCACAAGTACTGAAATACCATTTNTATAAAAGGATAGTAATTGGACAAGAGGAACGAGCCTTGGGTCAACAGTCTTGATTGCTCAGTCACAATTATAGTGGAGACATTAGGACTCTGCTAAGAGTCTCTCCAGAGACTAAACCAGCCACACAGGCATGGAGGGCCGTCTTGGATGCCCTGGGGGACAAGGTCTTGCTCCTCTTAGTGTAGCAAGCAGTGCTCCACAATAGCTTTTATGTGGCCCTTTCTGCAGATGCAGGGGACATACCAAGAAGCTTACTATGTGACTCTAAAACACACATACACACACACACACACCACAAGAAGGGAATTTATAATATAATCTCTCCCTATATATAACATTTCAAATCTCTGCAAAGTAAAATTATACATTATATTTCCACAGATTTCTACATAGAGGGTTAANGTATGAACATAGTCAACAATGGACTAAGGAGAACATTCCTGTCATCAAGCAGGGGAGGATGAGCAGGGGAGGATGCTGGGGGAGGGGACAACATGGGTAAATGTAGCTAATATTTTAGTCAGCTTCAGACAGATATATGTAAGTGGCAGGAGCATATTTGAATACACAGGATACTTTATTCTGTTGCTTTTGTCTTTTTGTGTTGGATTTGTGACAATTTGGGTAAATTTCATTCTTGGATCTCAGTGGTGGGCCCAGTGGTGCGGAGGTCCAGCATGAGAGATGGTTTCTGTTTGCTTGTATTGTTTTCTTTTTTCTTTTTTGTGCGTGTGTGTGTGTGTATGTGTGTGTGTATGTGTGTGTATATGTGTGTGTATGTGTGTGTGTGTATATGTGTGTGTATGTGTGTGTATATGTGTGTGTGTATGTGTGTGTATGTGTGTGTGTGTGTATGTGTGTGTATATGTGTGTATATGTGTGTGTATGTGTGTGTATATGTGTGTATGTGTGTATATGTGTGTGTATGTGTGTGTGTATGTGTGTGTGTGTATGTGTGTGTGTATGTGTGTGTGTGTATGTGTGTGTGTATGTGTGTGTGTGTTTGTAGTACAAAAGCTAGAATCTAGGTTCAGATGGAACCCAGGGTTTGGTGCTGACCAAACGCTCTACCACTGAGCACACCCAAGGCCTTGAGATACGAGATACTGAGCTCAAGAAGTGGCTCTTGGCCACAGACAACAAGGTCCAGCTGAGCAGGTGCTGCTGCCAGGACTCATGGGGACCCAGGGAATAATGCTTGTCCTAAAGCAGAACCTGGTCATTGTCAGGGAGAAGGGCTNTGCTAGGGCAGAGCAGAGTCACATAAGTCTAGAGAAGAGAACTTTGGATGGGGTTCACTTTGAACAGGGAATATGAATTGGGGGCACCAGCTATGAGAGCCATCCAAGTGAGGATAAGAGCTACACCAAAAAGGAGACCTCTTCAGCAGCTGGGCATGAGCTGGAGCTAGAGCTAGCAGGGAGGCATCAGAGGAGGAGTGTGGAACCCCGCAGGAGCATAGCGGAGGTGGGACCAAGGCTGTGAGGCCTAGCAACTGTCTGTAAGGGAGAAGTCAGAAGGTTCTGGCTCTGGAGAGAACCTTTAGAAATGGCATGTTTAGACAAGATGAACATATGGAGACTGCTGAAGGTAACCATGAGAATGGGAAATGAGCCCNGTTGCTTNCAGGTGTGAGGGAGGGTCCTACTCCACCCCCAGTGGATGCCTGAAGCCCATGCATGTGCTTGGAGGGGATTGTAGGAAACCAGGAGGCAAGGGCAAGAACAATGTCTTAATGACAGAAAAAGGGAGATGAAGAGGTGGTGGTGGTGAGAATGATCAGAGCCTGTTCGTGGATTGTAAAGTGTGGAAACCGCCTGATGACCGTGAGGAAAAGGAAGGTTGAGGGGAGTGGAGGCTAAGGCCATACAGGCCAGAGGTGGAGGGGAAGCAGCTCTAAGGTCCTNGAGGAAACTGGCTTACAAAGGAGGGCCCTTCCTAGGGATGGTGAGGGAGCTGAGGGGGGGATCTTCACAGGCACTGAGGAGGTCTGAGGATAATGGCCTACAAAGGAAACTCTCCAGTGATGTAGCCACAGTCAGAGAGGCCAGCGAAAAATCAATGCTTTGTGGAGGGAAGGCCATAAGGGGAAGAGAGCTGGTCCAGATGATGACTCAGGAGAACCCGGACTCCTACACCTATGGGTCTGAAGAGAGACATGCTAGACTACACACCATTAAAAGTTGATTGAAGGTCAGCAGCTAAGGACAACAAAAAGTGAAAGAAACAACCAGATCTATGGTTTGGATGATTTCAGAAGAAAACACGATTTGATTGCCAGTAATGAGGTCCTNCTAGTTAAGGCAGAGTGGTCCACTGGANGCTTGCCAAGGAGAGGAAAACCCAGGGGTGGGGATGCATTTAAATCCAATGGGGTCTCTGGGGTGAGTTACAGACATCCTTCCTTCTAACTTGACAGTGTTGACTTCTCTGTAGCTATCAGGAAATGTGCAACCCTTCTAGCGCCTTTGCTGAGCACTGTGACTCAACTCAAGTGGACTCCCAGGTCCATTCTGTTGCAACATGCAGAGCAGCTAGGCTCTGAGGNTCCTCAGTGACCTGGCACTGCAGCAGGCAATCCATTCCTGTTCACACCTTTGCTCCCATTACAACTCTTGACTCCCGCCAAACACATATACATGTATGTTTAGGTGTTAAAGTTAACACCAGACAGTGATATGAAATACTACACATATGCAAAGGAATTAATTTATAGTTACTGCGGGATCCATAACTTTACAATTTCCTGGCTTTGGTCTGTACAGTTTTTCAGACTCAATATGTTACTGGCTTTCTCTCTGAGGCAGCGCTCTGTCTCTGGGCTGGTATTCCCCGCTGCATTAGTTTGCCTGTTTCCAAGTGGAATATCGTGTTCTGAAAGTTTGCTCACTTCCTCTTCTCTCTCTCAGCCCATCTGTATATTTTACATCTAATCTCCTGGGGCTTCACCTTCTCTGGCTCTGCAAATTTAATTAATGTACTTTTGACTTTCCTCACCAGGTCACTCTTGGAAATTTACATGAAACAGACCTCCTTGCTTCTCTCCGCAGCCTAATGGAAACACATTTGCTGCGTTTCCCTCTCCAATCTATTTCAATTTATCTTTTCCATAGATCTTCCCTTGTTTCAAACTTCTCAGATACAATCAAACGTGAAAACTGTGCGGTGACCCTTTGGTGGAGAGCCTGCTGTTTGTGGCAATTCCCCATCTTAAGGCTGAGTTAATATGTAAATCACACTTNCTATCATATGCTCTTCATAAACCTCTAGACCCTTCCATGTCTTTGCTCTCCCACCGCAGTATTTCTTAGGCTTTGATAAAACTGTCTCCTATTTCTCCACTAATTTTNGAAACTTGATGTTTTCTGAGAAATGAGAAACAAGATACAACTTGCACTTTCCTGCAGCTTTCAAAANCAGAACCAAGGAAATTATTTTGAGTTGCTGTTTAAAAACAAAACAAAACAAAACAAAAACTCCCAGAGAGCTGAATGAATGAACTCTACTAGTGCATTTGAGACCCCTCACTTTGGTTTATTGTCTAGTAAGTGAATTTTACATTCATTGAAAATGTAAATTAAAAATTTAGCAAGATCAAGCCCTGGGTTTGCCTATAAGCCCAGCACCAGAGAGGCAGAGGAGCAGAAGTTCAAGGCCATCCTCCACTACATGGCAAGGTAGTGGCCACCTGGGCTATATGAGAGCCAGTGACTGTAGGAGAGTGCAAGGTCATAGCCATCCTCTTCTTCCTGACCTGCTCTTGGAAATGTCACTGGACTGCATGTGGAAAACAAATGGCCCCNAGAGATCATGTGCTTGAGATTCTGAGTTGTGGAGTACTGACTGCAAAGGTGCATTTTGTTTTTTCTCATGCTTTTATATACTTTACTCACAAGGGTACTCAATACCAAGGATATATAATTTTATGTTGACTTTAATCTGTTTTTCATTTAAAATGTCTTAATGATCTATTGTCAGTTATATTGCNCTCCTTATTAGCAATTTGATTTCTCCTTAGCAGAAACATCTCCACATTTACTTTAGAAAAAGGCATATCAACTACACTTGTGGAAAATGACCCTGAGCAGCCCATCTGGGCATGCCGCTCACTGCTGTTCATCCTACCAAGACTTCAGAGCACTGTAAATAAATCAGCAATGAAAGCCACTGGGAGGGGAGGTGGAGGAGAATCAGAAGATGGTTTCTGAATTTATTTCTTCAAGAATCTTCATTTAAATACTTGGCAAGCAACCTGGCTTTTAAAGTTGCAGCACATACTGAAATATAGTCACCAATATATTTGGGTTACTATGAGAAGTATGACGTCAGGGGTTCACTAAGTCAGCAGTGCACTGCTGGGGGCGGATACAGTGGTAGAACACTNGCCTAGCTTGGAAGCAAAGCCCTGGAATCCATCCCCAACACAACANTATGTAAGTAAATGAATATTTTTTTAAGTAAAAATAAATATGAACATGATCCAGGTATGGTGGTGCACAGTACTTATGAGGCAGAGGCAAAAGGATCAGGAGTTCAAGGTCAGCCTTGGCTACACAGCATATTCAAGGGCAGCCTGGGCTACATGGGACTGTCTCAGAAGAAAATCAGAGTGGCTACCTGGAAACACGTGAGCAAACATGAATCCTCTGGCCAGCCGCCTACTGAACACTACTGCAATCTGCAAGTGGACCACGGATCAGAGCTACCCAGCTCTGCTCTAACTTCACTGTTGGAGCCTTGCAAACCTCTGCTGGTGGGGTGGACGATGCCATGAGTGGAGCTACTCGATAAAGAAACCCAGGGCATCAAGGAAGAAATGGCACACTGGGGAAGCTTGGGCTCAGCTTAGAGGGATGAACTTCCAGACGCTCTGCAAACTCTTCCTAAGAGTTTCCATGGAAACCAGGGGATGCTCCTCTAAGACGTTGGTATTAAGTTCTTGCTAGTTCATTCATAGATTCAGACTAAATTGGAATTTGTGCAGTTGAGAACTTTTCCTCTCTCTGTTCAGCTTGCCTTGAAAACACTGCCTTGCTAGTGTCCTTCAGCTGAAGAACGGCAGGAAATATTTGTTTGGAGCCCAGGGTCTTGGGCCCACCAAGGCTTGCTTCCTCAAACTTCTCACCGGAGCTTCGGCAGGGCCTGTCTGCTTCTTGACAATGAATTACTTCCACAGATGCTACAGCCTACAGCCTCCCCAAATCCTTCCCAATAATCCCCAACATCTGCCCTATGTTCAGTGCTGGCCAACATGGGACTCAGCCAGGACTGACTGTCAGAAGAGCAAGCGTGCCTATGTCAGCTGGACGTGTTTTCAGCTGAATATACTCAATTCAGTTTAAAGCATCCTAACATAGAGGAGGCACCTGCTTAGAACTCTTCCAGGGCAAATGTGCCCAGAGCAATAGCATGGTGATTNACTTATGTGGGGGAATAATACATAATATGGCTCAAGGTAACAATGACTCAGTCAGTATCAGGAAGCTGAATAGTGAGTCTCCCCTCTACTTCTCCCAGCCAACAGCCTGCTGGGGAAGGGAACACACTCACAAGTGGAGATCAGTGGAGCGTCTCTTTTCTTTATTTTGTTCCGGGTGAATGTGATAACAATGGAGATGAAATTTTAAAAAATGAGGCAACAAGATTATAAATGAAACAATATGTCCTTCAGACAGGCACTAGCCCAGCCTATTGTGACTCTATGTGGTGACTTTGATGATTAAGCAACTTAAACTCCACATGCCCAAGTTTGCCCACCAATACACCGAGGCCATGGAATCTGACATGGTGTCTGTTAAGCAGACAATAACTTACACAAATAGTTTTGTGTAGTACTTTGTACTGAACAAACAAGAACTGGAGCTTTTAGTATATTTTTGTGAAATACAGCAAAATTGAGCTCCCTAGAATATTGTCTAGGTCATTTATAGTACAGCCCTGATCATTCAGGTCTCCACCCCTGGGCCTCAAACACCACAGCCTATACTCTAGCTATCCTCAAACACCACAGCCTATACTCTAGCTATCCTCAAACACCACAGCCTATACTCTAGCTATCCTCAAACACCACAGCCTATACTCTAGCTATCCTCAAACACCACAGCCTATACTCTAGCTATGCTGAANCATTTGAATTTCTTGAGATCCTGGCTGTCCCTGCCCATCCCTCACCCCAGCCTGTCACTGCCATCCTGTTCTCTCAGTGCTCTCTCTGCTCCATCTTTGAGAAAATGCNTTATTCAAGATTCAGCTTCAATCTCATCCACTTAGCTTTGGGCAGAATATATGCTTCTTCCCTTGAGTGCCTCTAAGGCAGTGGTTCTCAACCTGTGTGTCGTGATCCTCTTTACAGACCTCTGTCTCTAAAAATATTTACATTATGATTCATAGCAGTTGCAAAATTACAGCTATAAAGTAGCAGTGAAAAAAAAATTATGGTTGAGGGTCACTGCTGTGGAATAATCCTCTTGTACACTGTGAAGATTTGTCACTCGGATTGGTTTAATAAAAAGCTGATTGGTCAGTAGCCAGGCAGGAATTACAGGTGGGACAACCAAATTAGGAGAATGAGGAGAAGATGAATGGTGGTGTCCAAGGGGACGCCAGCCAGCTGCCAAGGAAGCAGGATTTGTAGAAAAGGAAGTAACAAGCCATGAGCCATGTGGCAAAGCATAGGTAAGAAATATGGGTTAATTTAAAATGTAAGAGTTAGCTAGTAACAAGCCTGAGCTATTGGCCCAGCATTTGTAATTTATATTATGCCTCTGAGGGATTATTTGAGAACAGCTGCAGGACAGGAGACCTGCCTACAGGTCACCACACAAGGAACCACCATATCAAAGGGTCACAGCATTAGGAAGGCTGTGAACCACTGCTCTAAAGTGATAACAATTCTATAGCTACCATTTTTTGAACAAAGAAAACATGTCAAGGGGACGGACAGATGACTTAAAGGTTATGCACACTTGTTGCTCTTGCAGAGGACCCAGGTTTTCCAGCACTCCATATGGTGGCTCACAANTACTCGTAACTCCAGTTCCAACACCCTTTTCTGGCNTCCCTGGGCACCAGGTATGCATGTCATGCACATACTTGCACACAGTCAAAACACTTTAACACATAAAATAAAGTAAGCAAATTTTTTTTATTAAAGAAAAGACAATGTGTCAGGCACCATGCTAGTCATCCTCCTCCCCCTCATTTGGTGCACACAGATGACCCTATGAAAATAATTGTCCTCTACTGACTGATGAGGAGGACAGTTTTGTTCAGAAAGGTCAGAATAACCTTCCTATGGTCACCGTGCTGGCCAGGGCTGAGAACCTACCACCATGGAGTTCAAGCCCAATAGTTTCAGAGTCTGCTCTTACCATTGGGCCCTGTTATTTTCTAATACTTGTAAAAAATAAAAATGCTCTACTTTCATGTCTTACATCAGCTTAGGTCCAATTATGGACAAACAGGAGATTCTGGGACCCTGCTGGTCCACGCTACTCTAGCTACCTCCATCCAAACTAGCCAAGCTTGCCCAACAACCTCCAGATATGACAAAGTTCACATGCTTGAAAAGATTTAAAATAAATAGGATGTAAAACATAGAGACTGCTGGGCATAGTGGTGCACATTTTAAATCCCAGCACTCAGGAGGCAGAGGCAGGAGGACATCTGTGAGTTCAAGGCCAGTCTGATTTACACAGTGAGACCTGTCTCAACA
>LZPO01044516.1:23231-36870 GCA_001675575.1 Neotoma lepida | reverse complement strand
AAAAGAAGATCCTGGGGCTGGAGAGATAGTTCAGTGGTTAAGAGCACTTGTATCAACCCAGGTTTGGTTGCCAGCACCCACATGGTGGTTCACAACAATCTGTAACCTCAATTCCAGGAGATCTGATTCCTTCTTCCAGTCTCTACTGGCACTGAACGAACACATGTGATATACTTACATATGTGTAGGCAAACACTCATACACATAAAAGCAAAAGGAGATCCTGCCATTTTCCACAGAGTGGATGGTGACAGAGGACATTAGGCTAAGTGAAATAAACCAGACCCAAAAAGAAAAATATTACACGGTCTCACTTACATGGGGTGGGGTGGGGAAAACGTTCAGGTGAAAGGATTAAAAATAGAAGATATGCAGAGTGGAGGCATAGCTCAATGGTAGAGCGCTTGCCTGGCACACACAAGTGTAAAGCCCTTGTCTTGCACACACAAGTGTAAAGCCCTAGCCTCCATTCTTAGCACTGAGGGGAGAAAAGATACAGTGAACAAAAATCCTAGAGTCTTGTTACTAGGAAATTCCAGGATCTGTTTTGTGGGATTTTAGTCTCACTAATTAAACAATTTAAAAATGGACTCAGAAGGGTTCTCAAGGGCCAGACAGTTGATTAGTGTTTGAGAGAAAAACAACAGGCCAGGCCAGCTGGAGATCTGTGGCTAGGGAGGGGAGGGAACGGAGAAAGGAGAGAGGGAAAGTCATGTCTTTTCCAGTCAAGGTCCAAGAAAGCCAGCACGTTCTGCATTGGGGCTGCAATGGCAGAGGGGGACGGAGAGAGAGTGAGATTGTTCAGAGGGTCCCAAGAATATGAGGGGGCTAGGGACATGAAGGTACATCCCCAAACGTGTTCCCAGCTTTGTCCACTTCTGCATGCTCTGGTTTCTTTTAGATGAAACCCATGTGAGGAAAGTCTTCTAGTCCTTTGTCTGGAAAGTGGGCTGAACAGACTCCATAGTGGGGAAGGCTTCCAGGCTTTCTCTGCCAACTGGATTTTTAAAAAACATGTTAATCCTGATGGTTTTTGTTTTTCAGTCTACTCTCTTAACAATTTAATGTACTAAATGAAGACTAGCATTTAAATTTGTAGTAGGGATCATCACTGCTGGGGAAGTAGTTTTTAGCCACTCTTGTTACAAAACAAAACAAAAATGTATCTCTGAGATGACAGGTGGGTCAGGGCAATTTCACTAGGCTTTTACCATTTTACTATTTATGTGTACATCATCTTGTAAGCTTTAAATATACAGAATAAGATTCATTTTAAAATAATCCAATCTACCATCCAATGGCGTGCAATTTCCCTTTTCTCCATTTTTTTATTACTAGGCATTGAACCAAGTTCTCTTGCATAGCAGTCAAGAACTGTAGCAGCTTCCTCCCTAACCCCTCCACAATCACTTTTTTAAAACAAATTCTTTAAAAGCCACTGTTTTTGTTTTTGTTTTCAAAAACTGTGGGCCAGATCATTTGCAAGTGACGTTAAGGATGAGGGGGGGCTAGGTTTTGCTCATTTGACCTGACGTCTGAAACAGAACCACCTTTTCTGAAGGAGGGAGTCCAGGTGCAGCTGGAGGGGCACTGCCTTGTTCCAGGTGGAAGCTTCTACCTGTCTTCCAGCCCTTGGGCCCACACCCTGTCACTGCTGACCACAGGGGCCCGTCACACTGCTCTGGCCTTCAAAATTCTCTCACTAGCCGCTCCTTTCTGTTCTGAAGTCTCCCAGTCAAGCACAAATTAGTCCCCTCTCTTGGACTCCCACTGCGCAGCCTTGGTACATCACAGAACACTGGCTGAGAAAATGGCTCTTTAGTCTCTGCAAATCACTCTCCTACCTGCTCCTCTGACTAGGCCTGTGCCGTTATTTGGTATGGAACCAGCACTAGCTGTTGAGGGTCAGTTATTCCATTGACCAGGCATTACAATAATTCCCGGTAATTAAAAGAGGTACTTATGTGAATCTGGATGCGTATTGAAAGAAACGTTAGTCCTTTTGTCAGCTTGGCAAGTCCATTGTTCTGAGCCAGGCCCAACCAATTAACATCTTTTGCCAATCCCTGTCAGCAGGGGCTTGAAAAGGGGAGAGAAAGGGGGCCGGTCAGATGCTAATTTAGATACAATTGTGTCAGGGTGGATGGGAGGGGTAGCCCTGAAGAAGAGACTCCAGTTTAATGAGGCAAACAGCTTGGGTCCCAGTGACCCTGCAGGGGTAATTTTAAAAGGCCCCTCTGTGTTCCTGTGCCAAATAGCAGAGGGCCATCACAGAAGCCCTTCCTTAAAAAAAACTAAGAGAAGGATAATCATCCATTTAATCTACTCATTAAACAAACCTCTCAGGCGGACGTAACGTGAATTAGCACTTCTCTGAAAAGGCAGGCTTGACATGCAACAGACAGCTCAGATCATTTGGAAGGTCACAGTTTTTTATTATATGAGCCCAGTTGTTAGTAATGTATTCATATTTGAAGAAACTGAGCACAGACTACTTTCATTCAATCTGGTGAGCAAAACAGTATGTTTCCCTAACTGGAAAACAAAAACATAAATGCTAATCCGGTCCTAGGAGAGATCAAAGCAAGCTAAATATAGCAGGCACCTTTTGTTCCCTGTTGTTTTGTTTTTTATTTTAATGCAGAAATTAAGAAAAAAAAAACCACAGTGAATTTGCTGTCTTCCTCTCTTCTTCCCACCTGACACCAGCTAGGTTCACTCATGGGGCTAGAGACAGATGGAAACAGCCCAGTTCAACAAGACCTCAGTTCTACACAGAACCTCCTAAAACCATTTTGCACGTGCTCTTGTACCATTTAATTAAGACTGATATCCCAAGTGGCTGAGGCTGTAAGAAGGTCTCTGACTTTCAGAGGGCTGGAATCTTTCTGTCATTCACACCTGAAACAGCACAAGGGCTCAGCTTTCTTTCTCACCAATCTCCCAATCTGACCTAGACGANTCATCCTCTCTTCACATTTCCTTAGTCATTGCTAGGTACAATGGTCTTGTANCAATGAATGGTCTTGTTGAGATGCAGCGCATAATGAGATCTGAAGATGTAGAAAACCCCCTAACTAGTCAGCCTAGAACTTGAGACCAGGAGTGGCTTCCCATTCCAATGTTTTCCCCTGGAAACCAGCAAAAAGGCCAGACTATACCACTGTCACAAGATGAAGAGAAGGACATTTAGGAATAGGATCTATATGAAAACACTGTACAGAAAGGTTCATGGCAGCACGATTCACAAAGCCCAAAGGGAAAACCCGACTGATGTCCATCAACAAAAGAACACACAAAGACAGGGGAAGTTAGCCTGAAGGAGAAATGAAGTTCTGTTACGTGCTAGGATGAACCTAGAGAACACAATGCTCCTGACACAAGCCAGGCACGAAGGAATACACTGTGTGAGTCTGCTCATATGTGGCTTCTAGATTCGAGAAATCTATCGAGACAGTAAATATATGTCAGTGATGGCTATATCNGTTGAGGAATGCATGCAGTGCCAATGAACTGTACAATTAAAAACCACTGAGAAGATTAAAATGATTATAAAAGACAACACAGATAAACTCTGTCATAATTACTTTATTTTACTGGCTACCTTTTGTGGATAACTCATGTCATTAAGCCTTTGAAGCTATTATGTGGAATAATTAATTGTTATTGTTATAGTAACATGATTTGGAGAGATATTTAATAGATGTTATTTTCAAGAGATAATTGGAAGAAAAAAATCAGTCAGTTACTATATGGTAGAACTTTTATACATAGCTAGGATGTAACTTGTTTAATGTAGTGTGTGTATATTACTAGTAAATAAGGATCTTCAAAGCTTGAGGTTTGTATCATGAAACCTAAACATTAAAAAAAAGAAAGAGGTCAGAGGCGTTACAGTCCCTGCCCAGCCTCTTGTTCCCTTGTAGTACATTCGATAAACTATTCAAAAGAAAAACAAAACCAAAAAAACCAACAACAAAAACCCAACCCTAAAACTTTAGGAGCATGACTCAATTAAAGCCACACACACATTACCTAATTTTTCAGACTCAACACTACTTGTCCCTATTTCCATCCAAATANTACTTTCTGCTTTCTTGGCTTGTTACATAAAATCTAAGGCTCCCAGGGCATGATTATTTTATAGCACAGGGTCCCCACTGTCCCCAAGAGAAAACTAAAGTGCTGCACACAAGTCTCCCCTCTGAAGTCACTTCTTTTGAAGACAGCACAGTTGGTATTTAAATGTTTTGCCTGTTTGGAGCATGCTGTTGGAATAGTAAGTCATGTCAGCTTTGGCTCAGCTCCCTAGAGGCCCGAACCAAGTGAGGCCTGAAGTCACCAGTGGTCTAGCAACTGTAGCAGCCGTGGGGTGTCTGGAATTTGTCAAGTGCACTGAGCCTTAAAATGGAACAGCTGCTGTGGAATGCTGCTACAGGAGACCTACGAGGACTCAGGCCTCAAGGACACTCTTGTGTATTCCAGTGAGGAAGGACAAGCCCACTCCAGTAGAGAACACATTGAAAAGGTCAAAGCATGGAAGAGCAGTGTCAGGCTTGACGAACTGGAGACTCTAAAGTCTTGCATAACCCCAGCTAGACTGGACTACTCAGTTGGTGAAACTGTGTTCAGCACATCCGAGTCACAGTGACCACAAGCCACAGGTGTCCGGGTAAGAGCTGCCTGCTCTGTGATGCGCAGTGACTGCTGACTTAGAGAAAATGCTGTATTAGAAGTCTGCTGTAACCAACACAGGAGCAAAATAGTGTGTCTCTACAAAAACACTTGCCCGGAAAAGATCCACAGAGCAAGCGCCGGAATGCTAACTGTAAGCGAGACCTCTCACACTATGGTGCTTTAGCTATTTCAATTTCCACCATCGAGAGAGGATCCATACACTGCTCATCTCTGTATCTTTACCCGAAAAAAGAAATACCTGTTGAGCACACAAAACTTCGGCCAATTCTAAAATGAAAAAACAATGCAACGCAATAGGCAGTTTTAGACAAGGCCTTCTAGACTCTACTTCTATAGCCTGAAAGGCAGAGTGCTGGCATGGGGCTTCAACCTCCAGCACCTCCTTCCCCCATCCTCCCCAATTAAAAAAACAATCCTACTTTTATATAGTGCAAGATCTGTTTTCTTTATTTTATACCATGGTTTAGAAAACCAAAATCCTCATGCAAGCACGCANTCTACCACTGAGCCAAAGGGCAATCCCATCTTCTCACTCTCTGTTCCACTCTGTTTATTCTGAACTGTAGCATGATACTGACAGCTAGGAGGACAGGGGTCCAGTCTTGTGGAAGACATAAAATTAAGATTTAAGAAAAAAGTAGGAGGTTTGGGTGTAAGCGGCATGAAGAAAGCCTGTGATGGCAAGAAGGAGAAAAGAATTTCCAAACAGACTTAGTCAGCAAGTCAGGTTTTAATGGTTTCTTTTCAGGGAATGCCGTTGTTGTTCTAAAGTTCAGAGGCTGAGAGGCCCCTTAGAGATCAGTAAGGCCCACAGTAGAAGCTCATGAAATGGTTAAGTGGCTAATAAAGTGTGAGAAAAGCTGGTGAAGGAGGTGCAGGACCCCAAAATCCAGTGATGTATCTACAGGACAGAACATCGCTCGGCTATAAACAAAGAATAAACTCTTATCATTTGTGATAACACGGCCATCACGTTAAGTGAAATAAGCCAGACACAGACAGACAAATACTGCATGAGCTCACTCACACATTGCTCTGGATAGCTCCATATCAACTTGACAGAGGCTAGTTATCTGGAGAAAGGAGCCACAGTGGAGAAAAGGCTTCTCTATTAGATTACAGCAGGCAAGCTTGCAGGGCATTTTCTTAATTAGTTGTGGAATATTCCTTTAGTCTGTGTGAATATATATGTCACTATGATTGGGTTAATTAAGAAGCTGACTGGCCAATAGCTGGACAGGTAGAGGTTAGGCAGGACTTGCAGACAAAAAGAAGGCTGGGAAGAAGAAGGGCAGAGTCTGAGGAGTTGTCAGCCAGGCGGAGAAGCAGCAGNGTGGAAAGTACATAGATGAGGTAAAAGAGCCTTGGGGCAGCACATAGATTAATAGAAATGGGTTANTTTAAGTTATAAGAGCTAGCTAAAAACAAGCCTACAATTAGTGGCTGATGGGAAAGGGCCCAGTCCATTATGAGTGGTACCACCCCTGGGCTGGTGGTCCTGGGTTCTATAAGAAAGCAGGCTGAGCAAGCCATGAAAAGCAAGCCAGTAAGCAGCACCCCTCTATGGCCTCTGCATCAGCTCCTGCCTCCAGGATCCTGCNTTGCTTGATTGAGTTCCTGCCCTGACTTCCCTTCACGATGGATTGTGATGGGGACATATGGAAGCCAAAAACCTGCTTTCCTCCTTAAGTTGCTTTGCTCATTGTGTTTATCACAGTAACAGAAAGCAAACATGTGAAAGCTATGAAGTTGATCTCACAGATGTGGGCAGAATAGTGGTGCCCAGAGACTNGACAGGCCCACAGGTAAATTCCAGTTAGGCAGGAGGAATAATTTCTGGTGTTTTATTGCACAGGATAGTACAGTTAATACAATAAGNGAACTTCAAAAGAGAGATTCTGNTGTTCTCATCCTATGATGTGTTCGAAGTGAAGAACGTGATTATTATGCGTCACTGAAACATGACATCACATCATCATATACAATATGTCTAGATGCTGGTGCCTCATACCTGCTATAGGCAAGGGCACTACCACNGAGATACCCTCAGCTCAAGAAGAAGGAATCTTGGAAGAACCTGTTGTTGGAAGGCTGAGGAAGAAAAAAGCTGTATTTGAAGCCTGTAATGCTGAAGGTAAGGTTAGCNTACTCTGTGTGCAGTAGGCAACACGGGCTGGTGCTGGGAAAAAAATGCCTTTGAGAGCTGGGATAAGCATATCATGTTAATAATTTGCTAGATGTTGAAATGAAATAATGGAATGTTCTCATCATTCTTTAGGGCTTGAGAGAGTAATGAGGAACAGATGCGAGAACTGTAGATTATAATGGAATATGATCTGGATGGAACAGACAATGTCCTGTGAAAGTGACCACTAATTATAGGAGAGAGTGTAGGCCAGAGAAGGTGTAAGACAACACTATACTTAAACCTTGACATCTGAATCAGGACTTTATCCACGAGCAATTTACCCAGCACAGTGGGAAGGAAGCATTTGAGGCATAAAATGGCATGTGTGAGGGTTGAAGAGGGTAGAAGGACAGGCACACTAGGGAGGACAGGAGCCCCTCCAGGTGGCAAAGAGTGAGGCAGGTGAGTGGCAGTCATGAGACTGTAAAGGCCCCGCCCCTCCCTCCAGGGCCAAGAGATAAAGGGTCTTGGATGTCCCCTTCAAAATCTAGGTGTGACTCTGGAAGAAAATGGAGCTGGTCAAAGGCTTAAGACGCCTGATAATAATGGCTCTCAATCTGACAGGACAGTGGACAGGGGACCTTGTGACCGCTGTCTCCTGTGCCGCTTGCTGGACTCCACATCCTAGGTTTCTGATTCCAGAGGTCTGAGCAGAATTCACAAAATGTTTTTGCTGTCATTTATTTTTGAGATTGCATTTTAATTACATTTTTCTCTTCCTTTTCCTGCCTCCCAATGCTCCCATCTACCCCTCCCTACTCTACCTCAAATTCATGACCTCTTTTTTCATTGTTGTTACATTCATACATGTATCTGTATACACATAAGCATGCACACACAGACACACACACACAACCTATTAAGTCTATATAATGTTACTTGTATGTATGATTTCAAGGCTAGCCGTTTAGCACTGAATAACCAATTNTTGTGCGCTTCCCTGGGGAGGACCACCTCTCCCACTCCCTGCTTTCCTCAGTTGNCTGTAGTTCTTTGTGTAGGGCTGAGGCCTAGCGGACTTCTTTTCTGTCTACTTTGGCATGTTTGTTGNTGTCCTCCTCGTTCAGCTCATGTTTGGGCGGTCATGTTGGTGAGACTTTATGGATGTAGCTTCTCTAGTTACTGGGAGACACAGTCTCACAGAAAACTCTCCGANCCTCTGCCTCTTACAATCTTTCTGCATTCTCTTCCACCATGTTCCCTAACCCGCCGNTGTCACACAACGTTTTAAAAATATTCTTTAGAAGAATCTCATTTATTTCTTTTAAATTCATTTTATTCCTATAATTATAAANCCAAAGGCTCATATTAATAGGAGCTATGCCCTAGTGGATGTCTGCAATGCAGAGTACCAAATCCACCCGCACACCCATCCTGTGATTTCCCCCTATATGCTCTGCAGAGTTGCCACACAGAACCAGGGGTAATTTATCCCTCCATGNTTTTTGTCCTGTGACCTCTTTTATGTCACCATTCTTGTGCTTCCAGGTCTTTGCTACGTNAAATAAAGGTGACTTGATCACAAACAATACTCCTACAGCTGTTCTGAAGTCACNCACAGGGCAGGTAGCATCTACATCATGGGCAGGCTAAACAAAGGGACGAGTCCTGTCTCATTNGGGATGGAGCAGAAGTTCAACGTACTAGTTAGAATGAATAACTTATGAGTTGGTATCTTTGCAATTTCCTATGTAATATTTTGGATTATANGTGTGTATGGGTGACCGACAGCCGAGAAAGAGAAATTGTAGATGAGTGATGGCTACTGTGCATGTTTTGCTAGGAGATAAGCAACAGCAGGGAACAGGGATGAGGTGGGTATCTATGTGGAAGGGCATTGTGAACCCATAGCGGACAGTACTGAGACTCTGAGTAATGAGTAAAGCAGGTTGAGGGTGTGAGGGCAGGAATGGACAGTTCAGTTCAATGCCCCCAAACAGAGCCTACCTCACACAGATGAGTGACAAGAGCAGTATGCAGAAAAGAAGGCATGAGATGGGAAGGGCAGTCCTTAGTCAGGAGGGAAATTTGACTTAATACTCTCAAGGAGGCTTCTGATAGACAGGTGATCAGCCTGAATGATTTAGGTCCCAATGGGGTAAAGGGCGCTGAGGACACACTGGGGGTGGGGACTGGGGCAAAGGGCAAGAGTAAGACTGATGGGAAGCCAGGGAGTCTGGATCCTTACTGAAGGGAGGGTTGCCCTGAAGGAAAGGAGGGGGCAGCCAGCTCAGTCAGGAGTCTATGCTAGAGCCCAGACAAAGTACCAAGAAAAGAAAGCACTGGGCAACGGAGGGTTAAAACAGCCATATGGGCNTTGCTGGCCCAGGAGCAGCCAAGTAGGATTAGCACAGGGCAACCTACTATGTAGACCAGGCTGGCCTTGAACTCACAGAGATCCATTTGTCTCTGCCTACCGAGTTTGTCTTCAAGGGCCTGACAAACTTAGTTATTTAAGAGGAAACGACCTTTTAGTAAAGTTGAAATTCATTTAGAGAAAATGAGCCTGAGGTTCAGGAGACGGTCTGGGGAGCACAGTGCATTGGGGCCTAAAAATGGAGGGACATTAGAGGGGAAACTTGTGTTGAGGAGACCCACATTCAGGGGTGAAGGAAGGGGGAGGGGAGGGGCAACTGAGCTAGCATACTGCTCTTCGATCAGAGAAGGCCCTGAGTGCCACTTCATTTGTGTTTTCTGCGCAGGAGAGGGTGCGGGAATGGTTCCCACATCTGGCAATCTCCATTCCTTTCTTGCTAAGTGGAATTTTCTGCTGTCCCTTTCAAATCCCACGCTTAGTCCATTTGATTGCCAAAATTGTTTTGAGCCTTTTCTATAGCTACTGGGCTAGTTCCTCAACAGGTCTCNAATCTTGGTTAATGTAACTAAAGTACCGTGAATTAGCTCTAAGTAGTCATTTTCAAATTTGGCAGGACCACTAGTGTTTATATGCTGTACATACAATGTTTTCATTCAAATCATCTCGCTGTGTCTGTTTAAAAAGAGATATTCCTTTGAGATCATTGTCAGAGAGACATGATCATTTACAAATAATCAGTGTATCCTGTTTGGAGACAGATTCTGGGCCAAAAGGCTAGAAGAAGCCTCCGTGGCCTTATTAGCTTAGCTGAGAAACTCCAGAGTGATGAAATCAAACCTAATTCTGAAACCTCAGTCCTCCTCGGCAGCTCACTATCCAGGCTAGCACTAAAGCTCCCTCCTCCCTGAAAGCACTCTGCTCCTGCTTCTGAACGCNGCACAGAAAACAAGGGAAAGAGAAGTCAATCCTNTGTGTTCTCCTTTCTAGTTGATTTAATTTTTTTTCTTAAATTCACAAATTCAATGAGGGCATGTAATATAGTTGTAAATTTAGATCTCTTATTGAATTTTTTTTTACACTAAAATACATACCTACAGTTATAAAACTTAATTCCTCTGAAGGCATACACAGGCACCTGCAGCTTCCTGACTCTGAGCACCACATGTGACTTCTTCATTTCCAGGAAAACAAATGCTGCAGCTCCGTCTTTAAGCAAAGCCCACATGCCTAACAAAACTCCCAAGGCCCTTTCAGTTCTGACACCCCCTGCCCCCGCCTCCCCCAACTCTGCTTTCCTTACAAACACAGACACTTACAAACCTTGCAACCCAACATTATCCTGAGCCACTTCCAGTGCCACCCAGGCTGCTGGCAGAGGTCCCAAGAGCCATTTCTCTCCCAGGTCTGCCAGGCTTCTTGTCCCTCCTCAGCCCAGTTCAGCCCCCCTCAGGTTGGCAACCCTGCAGTGCTGGCCTTCTCTCTACCACCCAGCTTCCCTTCAGCCCCCAGCTTTTCCTACTTCCAGTAGACCAACAAGGAGTTATTTCCTGGTTCCTTCCTATAATTTCATTTCTCAAAAAAGAGGGGGCAGAAAAGGAAACAAAAAGTTTCTTAGCAATATTTTGAGATGAAACTTGGAGCCACCAAAGTCCCACACATGGCTACTACGCAGACACTCACGTGAGAGTCTCCTTTGAGAAGCCCCTGAGCACCTGAGTGTTTAGTCTTTCCCTGAGCACCTTTCTATGAAGCCATGCACTTATATTATATCCCTTCTTAGTAACCTCCAGTTCTGCTTCCTCCTAGGTCCCCCTGGGATTCTTTTCTGTGGCACAGCCAAGAAGCTCATCTTTGTTGTGTGGTGAGTTGGCCCAGTGGGGAAAGGCTCACTTCACTTGAGTGGAGGTCGCTGAAAGGAACTTCAGGCTGCTGCAGGTGGTAGCATTCAGCAGCACCTCTGTCCCACATCCCATTGTTGCTGGTACCCCCAAAATTCACATGTTGGAAAATGAATCTCAAATTCATGCGTTAGTGGCATTTGGGGGTGGGGCCTGTGGCGGTTAGGGTTAGTTGTCACAAGGTAGGTCCTCATGGTCACAATAGTGGTTTGATAGGAAGAGAACCCTAAGCTGGCACACTGGCTCTGTTGCCATGTGATGCCTCTGCCAAGCTATGAGAGGCCAACGCCAAGTTCTTTTGAATTTAATCACCCTCTCCAATTAGAAGCTAAAGTAACCTTTATTCTATATAAACCATCCAGTCTCAGGTATTTTGCAATAGCAACAGAAAATGAACAGAAATAACTACCCACTTAATTCTTAGATGAGCTATGCTTTAGATTGGTAAAGAATTGGTGTTTTCTTCCATCTAGATCCAAACTCCACAATGACACTCTCTGGTCCTCTGGCTGTTTTTGTATACTTTCTAATTAGCAACTGACATGGCAGGAGTAGAGGTGTCTTGTCGTCGCCATCCCCACCCCACCCCAACACACACACACACACACACACTTCTGCTCTAGGTCTTCTGCCCTAGTCAGCAGCTCTACTGCCTTCATACCCATCCTTTGGTCAGGACAAAACTCCACCAATGTCTTACTCTGTCACTCTGTACCTGAGCTTCCAGTCCACGCCTTATATGAGCTCTATACATTCTGAATACAGCCACCACCCTCACTGCTGCCTGCCCACNCTCTAATCTGGCCTCCCTGCTTGTCCTTTTTGCTGAGCTATCTACTTCCCACGAAGGCTATCTGTCTCGCTTAGAGTAAAACCCAAGTTTATCACTCCGTCCTTTACAAAGACCTCTAAGCTCTGGTCTCCGCATACTTTCTACCCTCTCTTCTTTCTTCCGCACTCCCCATCCTGGCTCCTACCTGGCTTACACTACCCTCAACTATGACCACACACCCACCGTGTTCTTGGGATACTGGCTCTGCTCCTTCAGATCCCTGCCAACACAGCAGCCCCTTAGAGGCCTCTTATGACCAGAACATCTGGTGTGAGTATCTAGCCATTCGCCATGTCCTCCATTTTTCCNGTTTGCACATCATTCATCTCCACTTGCCTGCCATCTCTAAACTAGACGCTCCACAGGCATCTTAGTCTTTGTGTGACTCAGTCCATAAGCCTCAAAAGAATGCCTGTACCTTCAAGGCATGTGTACGATGTACTGAATGGATACATATAGATGTGTTNATGGAAGTGTTCCTGAATGATGGTCCGAGTAGGAGAAATCTTCCACGTGTCATTTACTCAGCAGTTATTAGGAGTCAATGGACTATCACCCATTATAACTGACAGACTCTCATGAAGTTCGGTCCCATGGCCTCCATTGCTCAGTCACATCTAGGACACTGAATGAGCCAAGAGATGTTATGTTACAGGGCCAGTTAGTTAGATCCTTCCTATGGAGTCTGTTAGGGCACACTGGAGGCTTATCAGAAGCTGGCCCAGCATCCAGACTGGGAGCCAAGGTAGGCTATGTCTAGGCTTGCCAACAATAATCTCTGCTGATTTACACCAAAGCCATGTGATTAGTATGTCTAATAGGCTTGATGGAAACAGCCCTAGATGTGTGCCTGTCTAGGGTCCCCTCCCTTCTGACACTTGGCACAAACTCGGCTGACTGCTTTGCCTCTGGGCATTCTTCTAGGAATGTTATCAGTAGTCATCGAAGAATTAGCCGGTCCTCACATTCACGCCAANGGCAATTGTACACATTAACAAAACTTGTAGGCCATGGTGGCAGACACCTTGGGAGGCAGAGGTAGGCGGATCTCTGTGAGTTTGAAGCTAGCCTNGTCTACATAGAAAGTTTCAGGCCAGGGTTATATAAGCGAGACCATGTCTCAAAACAATAATAACGCCCTAAATCAAAAACCCTATGTGCTTTATATAAAAGCAATATAGTTTGTGGCCCTATATAAGTCACAGGTGCCATCAAATAGGCCATGGAGAAGGAGGAGAAAAGGCTCCATTCACAAAGGAGAGAGAACACTGGGTTCTCAGAGCACAAGTGACACAGGCAAGGGGGTGGTCATTAGAAGGGGTGGGCAGGGGATGGAGGGAGGAAGTAGGAGAGGAGGAGGCAGGAAAAGTGACTTTTGTCTCCATTGCTTTTTTGTTTCCTTTTTTCTTTTGGTTTTTCAAGACAAGATTTCTCTGTGTAACAGCTCTAGCTATCTTGGAACTCACTTTGTAGCCCAGGCTGACCTCACACATACAGAGATCTGCCTGCCTCTGCCTCCCAGGTGCTGGAATTAAAGGTGTGTGTCAGCACTGCCTGGCATCTCCATTGCTTTTTAACTTATTTTTTCCAAGCATCAGAAAAGTTTCACTTCTAAAACCAAATTGAATCTCTCATAATCAAAGAGATGAATCCCCACTGACACTAATCTACCTGTCTGTGTCTATCTGTCTGTCTGTNTGTCTGTC
>LZPO01044515.1:181477-200141 GCA_001675575.1 Neotoma lepida | reverse complement strand
GCTCTCTTGCCTGAGGTCAGTACCACGGAGAAGCATCAGATACCTTCTAAAAGCCAAGTTCTTCGGTAATTCTGAAATTTATCTAAGCTGGGTCTGAGCTTGCAGGTGCCACGGCAGTTCCTGTAAACCNGTTTTTGACACCTATTAACATACCACTACAGAAGAGTTTACAAAANAGACCATAAACTATGATAGATGACCTCAACCTTATTTCCCATGATGCTCAGAGGCAAGGGAAGCTGTTGTTAGTGTGGCTTACTTGCTGAAGGTGGAGAAGGGCTCAGCATGTTGAGGTCATCTGNTCATAAGAGGGGAGGGACACACTGTTACTACAAGTATCCATGGGGCTTGGAGGCAAGAGCCCTGGACACAACTCCCACATCTAGTTTTGGACTGGGATTTGAACCACTAGCCGGGTGAGCTATTACCCTGGATGGTTCTGCCCTTAACTAGGTCTAAGAAATGGGTTGTCCAGAAAGAGATGCCCTAAGACATAGGGTGCGCTATCTTCCCACAGACCTAGGGGCCAGTTATTTTCAGATCTACCAAGGCATGACTCTTAGACAGTCACGGTCACCTCTTAAGGCCTTGGGCCATGTTGAACATCCTTCCCTAGCCTTTACTCTGGTTCTTGAGGAAGACTGCTATGGAAGCAGGACAGGGTGGAGTGGGAACCTAGGCTCCACTGTTCCTGTTTGCTCAGAGAACAGCCCTAGCCTGTTTGGAGCAGAGAGCAGGGAGCAGTCATGGGGGATGGGCAGAGGCTTTAGACAGTTGGGAAAGAGGGTATATGCCACCTAAAGACTGAGACACAGCAGACAGCATCGTGACAGCAACTAGCTCAGATTCTTCCGTTTCCAAAAGCAAGGGTGTCACTGCAGGAGAGTCCCACAGCCTGGCAATGGCCCCTGTGTTCCTGTTCTCTTTATGAAAAAGAAATGAACTCACAGGGCCAGTCTCTGGCAGCTCCTGGATGCCACATAGGTTGAAGCAGAGCAGTNTTAAGGTCCTTTCTCAGGGGATGATAGGAAAGGGCTGACCCAGGCTGGCTGGAGACATGGAGATAAGGTAGGGACTACCTGCTGGGTTGTTCCTGGCTGCGGTCCAGCACGTGTGTGGCTGGCAGCTGAAGCTCCATCCATGGACTCAGAAGATGCCCATGTCCTCTTTTTATTAGCCCTCTGTTCCCCGGAGACATCTGGGGTGTGCGCTCACCATGCTCAGTGTGCCTCTCACTGTGGAGCTAGCATAGGACTGTCCCGTGACTTACAGTATTCTGATGGAGCTATCCNATGGGACCNGTCCAAAGCCGTGGCCTTGCATGTATGGACCACTAGTTGGGGCAGGGCAGGGCTGAAGGGAAGGGGAAATCATAGAGCTTCTGCCGCCAGAACACAGGGGAAGTNTAACTTCCGACCAGATCTTGTGGGATTTTNCTTATGGCCACAGAATGGAGGTCACTCCTTGAGAGTTTACCACGNGCCAANAATGCANTTAGGCTCNGTTCTGCTGACACAGCTCAAGAGAGAACTCACCGGTACTTTCATCTTAAAGTCATCTCTGTTGAACTTGAAGGCGATGTCGGAGAGAGTCCTCTGGAAAAAGCCCGTGGGCCGGAGAACAAGGACCAGCTGCAGGTTTGCTGGGAAAGATGCCTGCAGAATAGAGGAAGAAGGGCTTGGAGCATTTGCTGCGAGTGGCCCAGGCCGTGGAACTGATCTGCCACTGCAGCTAATGGTGGGTGTCTGCACGGACGCATATTATAGNTGTCAGGGGTTAAATGAGGATNTTCTACTCCTNGTGAGGAGTTCTAAATCCCAGTACTCAGAATGGACTCCTTTGGAGCAAGGGTCTTCCCAGCTTCCCAGCCTAGGTAAGGCACCTGAATCTCAGACTTGTAGTCTAGAGAATAAGTTTCTGTTGTTCAAGCCACCNCATCTATGGCACCTCGTCACTTCAGCCACNGGGCACTAATAGACTTGTTAAAGAAAAAAGAAGCAAGAAGATATATTTGTGGAGCACCTGAAACCAAGATCNATATAAACTCCTCCAGCATGTGCACACAAATGCACAGCCTTGACTAGNTAGTTCCATGTGTTTGGTTCTGCCTTTGCCTATTGCAAGGTGTTTGATCTTGGATAAGTTANTGCAAAATGGGAAGTGAAGCCGATGCCTGCCTCATTCCACNGGATGAGGAGGGAGTAATTACAGCTCATGTGGTACTAGACACTGATGTGTACCACCCACAACTNACNNCCNACACAGGACAGTGTGCATCAGTGTCCACCACTTATGGCTGGCCTCCCATTCAGGAAAATGGACATTGGTCTTGCTCTGGAAGAAAATGCTCTTNTGNTGAACCCTGTNCCCTTGGTCCTCACAGGGCCTTCAACATGGTGATGTTCACACTTTTCAGTCACAGGCATGCTGAGAAACGGGGGCCTGGTCAGGGCTCTTCCTGAGTGCATACGGAAACAGGGTACTGGGAACTGCTGAGGGCCCTGTTGTAGACAGTGCCCTCCAAATCATACTCTTCCCCTGATGACATGATTTCCCTCTGCCCTGCCATGGCAAGGATGCTGGGACGTGCCTCTGTCCACGGCCTTCCTATATCACGCAGGCACACACCAGCTGCTCCCTCAGGAGAGAGTTATGAATACACAATGTCAGTAATCAGGCTTCGTCGCTGGTACCCCGGGTGAGTGCTCAGACCAAGGACAGAACACGACCCTGCAGAGGCAGAAGCTGAGGGCGGATTCTGGGCTACTGAACACAAGGGCTTCCAGACTTGTCCTCTGTGTGAAATTGGACACCACTATTTAAGGAGACACTGTCAGGGCAGGCAGCTTTCCTCGAGGTGACAATGAGTCACATTTTTCTAAACTCCAATTAGCTTTGTCACCCAGACCCACACCTCCCAGAAGACTGGCTCTGTAAGGCAGGCTAATGCTTGGACCCTAAAAGATAAACAACACCTGCGCATTCCTAATAGGTACAAGGCTCCTGGGGTGAGGGGCCCTGCCACTGGCCAGAGGTGACCTCTAGTCTCACAAGTAGCTACTTTCTTTTCCTTAAGCTGCTTTAGTTTCTGTTAAGCTATTGAATTTGCATATTAAATAGTTGTATAAAAATTAAAATAAACGTAAGCCACGTGGGAGGTTTTAAGGCTGTGCATGAGCACCTATCATGAATGAGAAGAGCAAAGTAAATATTCTCTGCTGTAGAATCAAACACTTGTGTTTAAAGCTGGGAAAAGGCTAAAATAAAACCTTCATTTCTAAAACAGGATTAGACAGAGGAGAATTTGATACTGGTGTTTTATGCAATACTCAATAATTGTAAATTGTAAAATGACAGTAGGTTTTTTTTTTTATCTGACATAAAACATCACTCATTTTCTGTTGTACACCGAGGTGTGCCCAGCCTGGTGTTCTGTACTTAGTAGTAAATAGGGCAGCTGGCACCTGGCCAACCTCTCGTCTGATAGCATCCAACAAACACAAATTAATACAAACGTATCAGAGTTTATAGCTCAGTGTTAACCAGCCAGAAGACCCTGGCTCCGAGTCTGAGGTTCCTCTTGTGAAGCTAGGCGCTGGCTGTGGAGCCTANGATGAGGTTTCACAGACACCAGCCAAAGGAACACGCTTGAGATCAAGTTAATACATCCCAAGGCCTCCCGGGCCTGAGGTCTCAGCGTGGATCTGCACTGACATCCCACCCAGCTGTGCTTCCCACAGGTGACATGCAGCACACCCTCATGGACTTGATGTCAGTCAGACCTGGGAAAACAAACACACATGGATCCTACTACGCAAACTCGGGANANATCGTGTCGGGAGCTCTTAGGAAAATGGGACAATATGATACTGTCAGAGAAGCAGCTGACACTCCTCTCCCCACCCCACCTCAAGCGAGTGCCTGCACCTGTTCTTTCTGCTCTGCAGTCTGGAAGCTCCAGCTAGCTCTTGTCACATCTCCCCTGGGGGGCAGGGCAACGTGACTACAAAGCTCCCACTGGGAGCCGAAAGGGTTTCATACACTATTCTGGTCAGTTTGTAGCCTTGTTTTCTTTCAGCGGTGATGGAGTCCACACCTGTTCTCCAGGCAGAGAGTAAAGAGTCATCTGATCATTGATGGGCAGGCACAGCTGCAGAGACTTGGGTGCAGGTTGAGTGGGAACCGGAAGGGGCAGGTGGGGACCCAGCACCACCTGGCACAAGGCCACACAGGGAAAATATTCATCAAACAACACCAGGACACCCTCAACTTGAGTAAGAGTCCAGGAATCCCTGTGGCTGCAAACACAGGCAGGGAGAGTATTGAGGAATCAGCTGCTGGTTGGTCCCAAAGCAACGCCACAGATGACATGACATGTCACAAACAGAAGAGACACCTTCAGGCGGACAAGTCAGGGATTTGACCTGATGGACACATGAGTGCCCTGTAACCAACTACAGAGGTTCCTGCTGTGGTGACTAGCAGAAGCTGGAGGNGAAGAAATCAAATGAAGATTTCTACAAAGTCCTGGCTTCTGACCAACACAAGAGTCAACATCACAAGACCTAAAATGAAACGCAAACNGACTGATGAGATGGCTGCTGCCCTCCCCGTCACCGACCTTGGATTTTAGCAGAAGATAAAAGCATTTCTTGGAGATGAGGGGATCTGAAAACACAGTTTATTAGGAAATAGAATGTTTCAATAGTATGTCCCCACATTTACAGACAATTTTTACACNACAGTTGTAATAATGTTGCTATTACTTCGCCAGTGTGCATCATGGTCACACAAAAGCACAGCATTGTTTTCAGTGGACACACAGCTAAGAATCTGTGGATAACTTGCCACAGTGGTGCAACCAGTTCTCAAATGGGCTCAGCAAGCAATGTGGAGTGTCTGTGCAGGTGAGTCTGCATGTATGTGTGGTACATGCATGTATGTACCTTTGTGCATGTGTGTTTATGTATATCTGTGTGCATATATGTATGTGTGGGGTGTATATCTAGGCACATGTCTGTGTGTGCAAGTGTACCCATGTATGAGTGTATGTGTATATGTGTGTATATAAGTGTCCATGAACTATTGTGTGTGCACAGACACCTTCACATGTGCCTGTATGCTTTCATGTACACATGTATGTGTGCACCTGTGNGCACATCTCTTTATGCATATATCTTTGTGTACATGTGTAAGTGTGCCTCTCTATGTATATGCACGCATGTCTACCACCTATACATGTGTCTGGGCACACACATGATGCATGTCTGTGCACATGTCTCTATGTGCATGCTTCTGTGTATACATGTGCTTGTGTGTGTACATGTATCTGTGAGCAAGTTTCTTTGTGTATATGTAAGTTTCTGTTGTGTATGTGAAAGTGTACAAGTCTGGCTGTGTGTGTGTATATCTACATGGGCACANGGGCAAAGTATCCATGATGGCAAGAGTGTCTGTGATGGCCAGCTGGGTTGGCCCATGGCATCCAGGCCACTAGCGAAGAACCTCCCTCTGGTGAGTCTGACTCCCCAGAGAGGATTAGATCAGGCTCAGCATTTAATTCATTGGTTGATTAAAGGCATAGCCTGNCCAGAGATGGAACTGTGGGAGGTGGCCGCAGGATGTGTCCTGTGGGTGTGTCCTGTGGGTGTGCCTTTGACAGGTGTACTCTGTCCCTGACTGTGGCCTTTCACTTCTCTCGGGCTCCTGGCCTCTGTGAGCGGATGCTGTCCTCTGCCATGTCCCTCCCTGTGGAGTGTCTGTCTTGCCACCAGACCACAGGCTGCACCCTCGGAAACTGTGAGCTAGGNTCCACCTCTCCTAGTCTAAACTGCTCCAGTATTTGTCAAAAGAAAAGCCAGGAACCAGTTCCNGTATGTACACATGAGAACTCCCCTCCCCTAAATATTAAGACTGCTAAACATCATTAAGAAAAAAAAATCTTAATAAAAGCNAGTANGAGAAGTGTGATCACTGAATGGAGGGCAACTGTTTAAGTAGATATCCTCAGGCTGTGCCCACTTTCCTTCTGGAATATTCTGTAAGAACCATCTCTATCCAGTTTGTTTGACTGGGACCCCACTGCAGGGAGAGCTCAGATTCCAGTGACAGGGAGGCCTGGGCTGCCCGTCCCGAGCCATCCTGGCCTCTTGGTATGGGAACCTGGAACATTCATACAAGCAGTGAGTGCCTGGGTGATGATCAGTGACTGGTCCCCAGCCTTGCACGCAGACTCACAGGGGCTGTGCTCATCTGGTCAGCGTGCGGTGCACACATCTCCATGTGCCACGTGGCTCCTCACCATCCACGTCGGCTTCTCTACCCTTCTGTGAGGGAACTGATCACATGACCTACTCTCTCTAAGTGGCCTTAGCTCTGCCCAACTTCTGGGGTTCACTGACTGNCCTCCGTCTCCGGCCTGCACCTTGGCATGGTGCCCCACGGGAAGTCCATCTGCTTGGCTGAGAAAACACCCCTGCCCACCTCTCAGACACTGTGCCCTGCAGGTCCTCCAGTGCTGCCTCCCCTCTACCTCCACGACGCTCCTGACCTCTGGTGGCCACTTGACTTTGCAGCCCNGGTGACCGGAGCAGGACAGGAATCAAGGACAATGCTTAGAGCAGCAAATGCGACTGTTGGCTGGCTGGCTGGCCTGCGAGCCCAGGAGCCTCAGACATAAGTTTTAGACTGCTCTACACAGACTACATCAGTCCCAGAGCAAAACAAACAAACAAACAAACAAAAACCAAAAGTGCTACCCCTGGGCAGACTGAACAATACTTTAAATTCCATTTTCTTGGGGCTGAGGAGATAGTTCAGTTAGAAAATTATTTGTTATGCAAGTGCAGGCCCTGAGTTCAGTCCCTCAGAACTCACATAAAAGGAGGGGGCATGGGATATGGCAGTCTGCACCCATAATCCCAGCACCAGGGAAATGGAAACAGGGGCACCCCTGGGACTTGCTGCTTGCCAGTCTAGCTGGATCAGAGTCCCAGGTTCAGTGAGAGACTTTGTCTCAAAGAGTAAGAAGGAGACACTTGACCTTGAACTCTGGTCTCCTCACTCATGCATACATACATCCTCTCTCACACACAGGTTACACATACACAGGCACAAAATCAATTTCCTTGTGTAAAACATGCTAGGGCACAGATCTAGTTTGAACTAGGCTATCTATGAGTATTAACATGTGCACTCTATGGTGCTATCCTTGATGGTAACACACCCCTGAGACACACAGAAACACACACTGTATGGTAGGGGAGGGTGAGATGTTGACAGAGCTACTAAAAGCATTTACTCAGGTGTTTTTTATCCCTGTGAGGATGGCTACTCAAAACTTTGAGCCANTTTCTTGGCAGTGAGGAGATGCCTGCACTCTCAGCTTTGGGGCCTGCCATCTCTGTCTTTGCTCACTGACAGAGACCAGGAACCTGGAGCATTAACAGACATGGGCAGATGGACACACATACTCTTGATGGAAGCATTGGGGTCTGATTTTAGGGACACTGGATTTTAGGCTCCTTTAGTTTCTTATTTATTTATTTTTTTAAGTTCCAAGCCAAGCCAAAGGCATCAAAAAGGAAAAAGATCACCCCAGAGCAGGGAACGCCAACTCACGAGGTAGCACAGATGGTGGCTAAGAATAGCAGTCATCCTGAGGCTTACGTAAGTGTGGCTCAGCAGGAACCCGGGCAGCAGGAGACAGAAGCCCCTTCGGCCTCCTTGCTTCTGTGGCACCCTGAGGTGGCACCCTGAGTGGGCCTATTTGGATGGCCTCCTGGGGGCCTGGCTGGTTGTATCTGATGCTAAGCCANGGTTTCTCTGATGCTACCTGGACAAGAAAACCCAGTGATCAGCCTAGCCCTGGTCTAGGGGTTGTNCCCATGTAGCTGCTTCTGGACACACTCTAACGCCAGGATCCTGGAGGAGCCGTATTTGTCTGCCTCCACAACTATGTGCAGTGTGTGGATAGGGCCTGGACGGTTTCCCCAGCCCAGCTCCCCNCCCGGAATAGACCCCACTGTGCTCACACTGTTTCTCCTTGCCAGGTGACCCTTGCCAGAGGCTCAGAGGAGGACAGCTGAGCCCCTTGAATGGAGCCTCATTTCCTAGAGTGCCATTCTTCCCTGGGCTTCGGATGCTCCCCTCATCACAGGAATAACCCAGACTTTCTATCTCCTCCTGGAGACACGCTCAGCCCTCACTTCCTTCTGCCTGACCCTGCCTTCTGTGCTATACNCACACACATGCAGCAGCCCTTTCAGAGAGTCTCCTCAGGGGTCCTAGCCAGACAGAAGGTAGGTCCAGTCCTAGGANGGCAACATGGCCTGCAGCTCTGGCNTCCACACTGGGACATCTCAGCACCTTCCTACCCTGCCTACCGTTCCCAGTCCCCTTGTGGCAACCTTCCCTCGCTGTACTCCACACCCAGCTTGGCTATACACTCCTGGATCACTTGCTTCTTCATTTTCACAGGCCTGCCCCAGGCCTGGCCTACAGCAGTTTCTTAGAACACCTGCTGGATATGTGTTAATACCCGTGGTCATTTCTTCTCATGAGAAAGCACTAGGGGTCAAAGAGAACTCATGGCAACTTTGCTGGAATGAATGCTAACTTCTGCTACTTCCAGACTAGCACCAGCAAATGCTAAGGGTCATANGAAAAACACTTCCTGTTTTATAGTGGAAGAATCAACACACACCATGGTGGTATGTACCTACGAGGCCAGTGTTTGGGAGGCNGAGGCAGGAGGGTCAAGATCCTTGGCCACTCTGCTATAGCATGAGACCTGATTCACAAACAGGCAATAACAACAAGAAAACAAAGGGNAATGTAAAAATAAAAATCAAATTCTTTCCCTATAGCCACTGTGTTCACAAAGCAAAATTTTAAAGATGAGCCGGCTTGCTCAGAAGCCTGCCTTGTTCTAAGCTCAGCTACACTTGACAACAGGAGCCCAGCCTACACGAGGGTGTGTGCAGCCGCCATGCTGNATGTGGGACAGCTTCATAGAACTGCTCCAGGCTTAACATGTAATTTCTGTGTTTCCTGGGAAGACCCTTTGTATTTGGAAACACATCTTCTAACCTGGGCGTGACCCACTAGATAAAACGTAGACGGTTCAGTGGGTGAAGGTCCCCAGGACCCACATGTTAGAAGGGAAAAACCGACTCCTGCAAGTTGTCTTCTGACCTCAACACACATGCCACAGCATGTGTCCCCAAATAAGTAAATGAAAATAATTTAAAAAATAAAGCATACACACACTCTCTTTCATACACACACACGCACGTGCACACACACACACACACACACACACACACGCACACACACACACACACTGTGATGGTCTCACCAGACATGCAACCAAGTGAGTACAGGAGGTGGTGTGTGTGCCCAAACCATGGCCATGCTGGCCCCATGCAGGTGCACAGCTGTACCTCTGTAAAAGAAGTAAAACAGGATCTGTGGAGAAGGAGGCCTAGGCTCTGAGTAGATGTGAGCAAGAGTGAGCAAAGGTGTGTACACCTCCACTTTTTCTCCCTTCTCTTTCTTCCTTGTCTCCCTCTTTTCTGTCTTTCTCTTCATCTCTCTATTATAATAAACTCTCCATGTGGGGAAAAAAAAAGAGTGAGTAAAGGAACACAGGCTGCCCCGGTGGCTGCTGGGTAGTGACAGTGCAGGTAGAAGTGTGTGAATGAAGGTTCAGAGGGCCTGCTCTCGTCACAGGAATGTGAGTACAAGCCCCAGACAAGTCAGGGCCATCCTGATTCCTACCACCTGCATTGGCTTCTGTGCACTGATGGAAGAGCCGGGGGGAGGGGAAGGATGCCGCTGTGATGCCGGGGTGGATAGGAGCCTCGTGGTGTCAACCCAGGACGGACTGTTCCACTCCAAAGAGCCTGTCCTGGCAACAGGTTGACCTGGGCCCTGCTACTGGATGTGGAGAAGCCCATCACAGCAAATCCATATGCCTGGAAATGCTGGTGTAGACACATATCTGTTCACAGTGGATGGGACACCAGAAGCATCTTCCAGACCCTGGGGCCAGGACAGTAACTGCGTCATGGCCCTGTGTCTTGTGAGACCCCTCACTGGGTGTTCTTACTATTTCACATCGGTGATGACAGGAAGACTTGGTGGGAAGAAGGCAGATGGGAACCTGCTCACTCCCAGGCAGAAGTGCACAAAGTGGTTACAGATGATGCGCACAGAGAGACAGGCTTGCACCCAGACTGTAGGCTGCGAGAATCACAGTAGACACGGAGCCTTTCCTATTTCTTATAGAGGAATGGGTTTCTTGTGGCACCTAACCCTCAGCACAGCAGCCCCCAGGCGGGGGGACCCAAAGTCAACTATGAATTCCTGACCAGAGTAGGAGGCCAGAAGAACCTGAAACCATGAGATCGGTTGCCCAGAGACCTTAGGAGCAGCTAAACAGTCCCAGCCTAGAACCATGGTGCTGGTGGACAAGCANACTTTGGGTCCTTCATGAAGCTGTGGGTGACAGGTGGGACGGCAAGTGTGGGTGAACTCATCTTGGAAGAAGTGGCCTGTGCTAGGTCTGTGGGTGGGCGGGAAACAGCTGCTGAAGTAAGATTTCTGTTGCCTCGGTCTCACTGTTCTGAAATGATAATTGCAGCCTGAAAAAGTCCTGCAACTTTACCGCTGTGGGGGCTGCAGACAGTCCCTGAAAGTGAGNGTCTCTGCATGCTATGAGGGCTTGGTCACAAGGACCAACACATCTCAGGACTAACATTAGAGATAAACAGCCCAAGGTGGAATAGCTAAAGTTGCTTAGCAACAATGAGTGGATTCAGTATCCAACTTCTAGCCTAAAGACAGACATGCTCAGAACTTTTCTGCTCAAAACTCCTGCGATCCATTATTGAGAAAATCACAACAGACCCCTATGAATGACCACCTGNGAAAATGAACCCTCTGGGCCTGGCATGGCTCAGCCTACCCCTGGCTAGGTACCCTGCTAGCCACCTTANTCTCCAACCTTCCACACAGTCTAGAAAGAAAAGCAGTGAGTTGCCACCTTCCAGGAGTGCAGAGAGCTCTATGAGGTACTTACAGCTATTCGCAGGACCGATGCCTTCACAGAGGTCCATTTGTCCTGCCTTCGGTCTATGACCAGGATGAATCCAATGCCAGCATCTTGCAAACTGAAACAGGGAGAAACACTTGCAGTCAGCATGTGCTGGCAGCCAACCTGGCTTCCATGTACATCGGTGACCCCTCCATCCCATGCCATCTCTGCACCGCAAGCCAAAGTGCATGCCAGAGAGAGGTCTCAGCAGAGGAGCAGGCTCCTGAAGGCCTGAGCAGCCCCACCCTGTGATTCCCAGGACTTTCTTCTGTGTAAAGACGAACAGATATTTTCGGTATGTTGTTTATTTCTGAGCATCCATTTACAGATCAGCAGAAGCCCCTCCTCTTGGAACAGGGACATCTCACTGCACTGCAAGGGCCAAGCCACTTCCTTTTGTGCATGGACAGCCGATCAAACCATCCCCAAAACAAGCTTCAGGACCCATACATCACGTTAGTCCTAGCATCTGAGGTCCCGTGCTCATCCACATTAAAAAATGGCTCCTGATGACATCACAATTTGGGGTGAAAATCTCCAAGGCTTGCAAGGGTTCCCTGGTGTCTGTGGGGTGTGAGGCATGAGCTTTCGCCCTCCGCAGCAGCGACATCTGTGATCAAGGCAGGGCAGCATCGTGCAGTTGTGTAGCATGCCCTGAGCCTCTCCNCTCAGCCTGGCGGCAGAAGCCTGAGTCATAGGGTGGAAGTGGGGGAAGTGGGAGGCTCGCTTCTGTTGGGTAATTTCACATCCAAGCCAATTGTGCAATGCCAGCAGCCACTGCTCAGCCAATCCTCAGCAGAAAGGAANGAGACAGGCTGGTGGAGGCACTGGCTCCGAGGGCCTGATTTCNGAATCTATGAACGTATCTCAGCGAGCCATTTCTGTACTTAAGTGAAAGTCAGAATTCCACAGTGCACTATAAATTATGCAGTCGGCAAAACTCTGCATGCTGCAGCTCCATTAATAGACCACTCTGAGTCCCAGGAAGTAATGTGACAGCGGTGTGCAAAGCACACGGTCACTAGTGTGCTGCTGAGAAAACAGCACACCAGGGGGGGATGAAGNACTCCACCCTTTCAATGACACACAAAATACTCCCCATGAAATGCCCATATACAAGTAAGCTTTCTCCCTTCTGCTGCTGGTGGCTCAACAGAACTTTAGACCCACTCACCTGCCCAGCTGGTTCTACTGGGCTAGTATCTGAAGAGGTGGAGACAGAATAGACCTCCAGTCCTGCTCTGGCCTGGGCAACACAGGCGCCCTACACCCTAAGGTTATATGGGGGGCTTCTGAGTGGCCCTACACAGGGCTTCGCTGTAATCCAACTAACCTGGCCTGGCCTGTACCATGTGCTCTGTAGTGCAGCCTAAAACCAGGCAGGGAGGTGACAGCATTGTAGTGGTCACTGCAGTACAGACCACTGACAACGCTGAGGTGATGGGCCCCTGACCATTCCCTCAAGGTTATAGGCTATTTCCCTATGATGCATGAGATTCATGCACAATCACAGAAGCCCTGAGGCCACNGGAGAGCTGGGCTGATGGAAGCCCACCTCCTGCCTCCCTCCTCTGCTACAGGGGAATGTGCTGGGGCTGCCACTGTGGCTCTGAGTCAGTTATCCAAGCCTGACCCTTCCNAGAGTGACAGAGAAAAGAGGGCCCGGAACAATGGGTTGACACCATACACACAAGCCTCGGCCCAAACAGTCCAACTGCATGCTTCCAGTCCCAAACCAGTGACACACAAAGGGCTTCCTAATAGCAGCCCACACCAAGGGGTGTGCATGAGGTGAGACACAGATCTTCTGCGATTCACTGTGACCACCTCTGGGTCCTCATCTACANACACGGGAACTTGCTGGGCCCCTGTGAGTTACATGCAAATCCAGTATAAGTGGAGATCTATGGCTCGGGTCACCATTTCATAGAGCGCCACAGCCTGACTCAGTTTCCCCCTTCTTTTCTGAAGCAATTTTGTGGAGGANTCACAGCCTCTTTCTCCAATCTCTCCACGTTTCTCATGGAACCCCTTCCTGGAGGAGCTGGGGGATGAAGGTAGGTAAGTTTGCTTGCCATGGGTATAAAGGCCTGTGCTTGGAGTCCAAGCACCCACATAAGAAAAGAGCTGGCATGGCAGTGCACACCTGTAAGTTTAAAATGCAGGAGGCTGAGACGGGATCTCTGGGGCTCACTGGTCAGTCAGTCAGGCCAAATCAGTGAGCTCCAGACCCGGGGAGCGACCCTGACACAAAAAGTAAACTGGAGAGTGATTGAGGAAGACATTGGATATTGACCTCTGACCTCCACATACATGTGCATTTGCACATGTGCATACAGACAGGTACACATGCATCCAATACGCTCACATATATGTGCATACACACATAAAGATACTCTGTCACAGTTCCACAACAGGACCTAGACCTGAGGCCCTAGCAAGTTCCTGAAGCCAGAATCTCTTCAGGAACAAACTTCCACAAAGCAGCCCAGGGGCACTGGCCCTCCCCAGCCTAATGCAGAAGCTTGAGAGTTTACACCCAGNTNGCTAGCTCCTGAGTGCATCTGCCCAAATGCCCAAGCAGGAACAGACATTTGCTGTGGGCCACACACAGGCACAGNATGTTCCTCACCCCTCCATCCATGAAGCTCTGTCCCAACACCCAGTGCCATGGGCATGGCCTTCGCTCACTCATACTAAACATCTGGATTTTTCTAAAATCCTGTACTATGAACACAGATATCACAGGAGACCATTTGAGTGAAAGAAAATTATTAGATATGAAATACTGTCTTAGTTAAGGTTTTCGTTGCTGTGATGAAACACCATTTCCCAAAGAAAGTTGGGGAGGAAAGGATTATTTGGCTTACACTTCCATATCACTGTTCATCATCAAAGGAAGTCAGGACAGGAACTCAAGCAGGGTGGAACCTGGAGGCAGAGGCCATGGAGGGGTGTGCTTACTGGCTTGCTCCTTTTCCTTATAAATCTGCATAAGCCTGGCCACTGATAACCACACAACACAATCAATACTAGGCTCTCTTGAAATCTCTGCCAGTGCCATTAATTCAAAACTCTTCAATTTAGCCTCAGGTAGATTTTTTTGGACAAGGGCAGAGATCAGCCACATTCTTCACCAAAATATCACAAGAATGGTCTCTAGGTCATTTATTAATATTCTTCTCCTCTGAAACCTCTTGAGCTGAGCCATCATAGTCTACATTGCTCTCAGCACCACTGTCTTCCACGCTCCTCCTAGTATGGTCCATTAAACCTCAAAATGATTCAACTGCTTTCCTAATCCAAAGTCCCAAAGTCCACATTTCTCCAACATGCATGGTCAGGCCTGTCACGACNATACCCCACTCCCTGGTACCACTTCTGTCTTAGTGCTTTATTGCTGTAAAGAGACACCATGACCATAGCAACTCTTATAAAGAAAAGCATTTAATTGGGAACAGTTTCAGAGGTTTAGTTCGTTATCATCATGGAGGAGAGCATGGCGGCATGCAGGCAGACATGAAGTTCTACATCTGGATCCGTAGNCAGCAGGAAGAGAGAGAGACACTGGGCCTGGCTTGGACTTTTAAAACCTCAAAGNCCTCTCACAGTGGCACACTTCTTCCAACAAAGCCTCATCTCCTAATCCTTTCAAATAGTGCCACTCTCTGATGACCAAGCATTCAAATCTGTGAGCCTATGAGGTCCATTCTATTTCAAACTACCACAAATACAAAAAATTAAACACACACACACACTAGGAGGATGGGCCAGATTGCAAGCTGTGTTGCTGGATGGTCTGCCCACTATGGCTAGTTTATGGTTTGACAACCAAAGGTGGCAAGGCAGCTGTGTTCTCATTCCACTGCCCAGCAGCACACAGTCTGGGCACAGAGAACTCTCAGGACAGTAGGCTCTATCATGATTCTTGCCAGCCAGGGCCAGGCCCCTCTTTCTGGGTGAGGACCTTTTGATTTTCTGTGTGGTTATGGGCCAAGTGTGAGACCAACCCCACCACAGTTTTTTACCAAGGCCTCATGATGACTCTGTGAGGATGGGTGCTAACAGGAAGGTTACATTTTTGCCCATTGTCACAGAGCCCAGACAGTTGGACCTGCCATGCTAGATCACTAGGACACCTAGGCTGCCTCCCAGAGTCACACTCACTGTAGGAAATCTTGGAGTGAAGCAGCCCCTTTCTCCTTACCATCACTGGCAGCCTCCAGCCCCAGGGCATACTCAGCTGGTTCCCAGCCACAGCTCTTATCTTGTGTCTTTCCCTGTGGGCCCAGGCAGAGCCTCCTCCTGCTGCCAGTATCTCCTCCCTCCCTCCCATGCCAGGGAACACTGATCTATAGGAAGCAAAGGCACACCTGAAGGTGGTCCCATCATCACAGCGTCTCCTTGCCTGTACCCCCAGCAAACCAGGCTCTGGAATTGGCCCCAGGAGGGTGGCAGTTCCCCTGGGATCCTGCAGGGAGGTTCCCTGGGCCTTGAGAGACAGCATGGCTGGTTTCTCTAAGAGTGAAGAACTGGAGGAGGCAGCATGAGGGAGTCTCAGGTGTTCCCCTGCATTCAGGCACCAGCGTTGCTAGAGACACCCACTGTGATTCCCAGCTCCTTCATCCCACATTGGTTTGGGGGCAGCAGAGGTCAAACACCCCAAGCCCTCTGGCATCAGTGAGGGAGGCCCCATCAGAGCTGCATAAGACTCACAATATAGAACACTGTCCTCTGGCCATGGCATGGCTGCCTCCCTCTGTAGATCAGAGCATCTGTGAGTACCCACAAGAGACCCTCACAAGGTCAGGCCTGCTATGCCCACACAGACTGAGGGGGTAGGGGATCACTGGACTCCCACCTGAGATTCTAGGCACACCCTCCCTCCTACCTGCCTCCCNACATCCTCANTGCATATAATTCTGNCCCAACTCCACATGGTTTGGAGAGATTGTGCCTTTTCCATGATACAACTGTTTTGGAGTTACCCACATGCCTATAAGAAAGTCCTGTCAATTCATCGCATTGACTGACAACATGGACTTGTTAGGAATCTTTTCTTAGGCTTGTCTTCAGTCTCTTTGGTGTCACTGGCATCATCTCCCCAGGAAAAATTAACCCCACAGCTCATCTAAGTAGAAAGTGAGACGTGGGATATTAAACATTCACGGACCAAACAGCAAGAGTGAGTGTTAGGGCTGGGGTACAGCAGCCAGCGCTCAGAGCTGGCGTACGCAGCTAGCACTCAGAGCTGGGGTACAGCAGCCAGCGCTCAGAGCTGGGGTACAGCAGCCAGGGTCTGACCCAGTGGATGCTGGCATTCTAGTGGTTGGTGGAGGGCTGGACAAGTGGGAAGCAAGTGTTCCCCTGTGGGGCCTCGATGTAAAGGACCACATGAGAGGGTGTGGGGGCCTGGAAAGGCAGCTAGTGGTGATACGAGCAGAGGCCCAAGGGTCACAGGATATGTTCATCACAGATGGAACATCTTTGGCCAGGGGGACATGTTCCCTTCATTTCTCAGTGTGTGAGATGTCTCATCCTACCTGAACACCACTGTGTCTTGGTGACACTGGAGTTTAAGAGCAGATCCTGGAGTACCGTGTACAAGATTTACAAAGTAGTTATAAGAATGAAAGGGGGAGGGGAAGTATGTGAAATCAGGGCAGGTAGGAGGAGCTATGCGGCTCAGGGTAAAATTTGGGATTTTACAATAGTTTGACTAATGGCGCCCCCATGTGGTCAGCATAAAGCTGCACATTCAGGACAGGCTGGAGCTGGATCATCCCCTACCCTCTGGCCTCCTACTAGATACCCAGGCCTCACGGGTTGGAGCCACAGCTGGCTGCCTAGGGCATCCTGAGAACATAAAGGTACAGAGTCTGTGAGGACTCAGCCAGGGCACTGGGGCAGCTCCAGGACAATAAGGCCATCTTTCTGAAGGTATCTACCTTCCCTGGGCTGCCTGGCTGGCTTCTGTGGGTTCAGGAGGATTGGAGTCAGTCAGCAGATTGACAGCTCCATTGACTCTCCTGAAACACACAGGATCTAGTCCCTTCTNGGCAGGAACAGGGATGGGGTCACAGAACTGAGTGGACCCCCTCCCATCTGTGGATGTTATTACTTATGCCTGGCTATGGGCAGGTGTCTCCAGGTTCAAAGCCTCTCTGAAGGCACAGGAATGTGCTGTGGGCTGGTGGAGGGCAGAGGGACTCAAGACACTACATGATCAAAATACTCCTGGCTCGGGAGGATGAGGAGACTAAGCAGCTCCCGGGCTCAACTGGCTTTTCTCTGGACNTTAGCAGTGGGACTCAGAGACCCTGCTGTCTGAAATGGCCTGAATCCACCCANCTCACAGCCATCTTGGCATCTCTGCCCCTCCGTTTCCCTCAGCCTCACAGAATCCATGGTCTCTCCACAGAAGGCCTCTATGAGCTCTGCTGAACTCCTGAAGACCTGAGTTGGTCTTTGCTCAGAACTAGAGCTCATCACACCTCACAAAGAAATCATTGGTGTGTGTGTGCATGCACACACACGTGTGTAGTGGGAGCTGCCACTCATTGTCTCCATTGTGGGTACAGGCATTTGTTAACCTCCTCCCTGAGGGCTGCCCAAGGCTGCCAAGACCTCTCCACTCAGGCAACTCTTTTCTACCCTGGAACGAGAATTCTAACAAGTAGTCTTCTGATGCACCAGCTTCCTCTCAGCCATCGCCAGCTCCCAGGACAGCCAGCTAAGGGCAGTGTGTGACAGGGTTGAGGAAGGCCACCCAGAGTTACTATTTGTGCCTCCGTGAGCTTCCTTACAGTACAATGACACAGCCTCTAGCAGGGTGACAGCTGCTGTCCCTCCTCTTAGATAAGTGACCAGGATAACTGCTGGCCTTGGCCTTGAATTTGAGGCACAGGCTGTTAACATGGCATGCATNGTGGACTGCAGCTGCCCAACATGGGAGGCCCTCNTCATGTGTGAGCAGAAACAACTATTTTAAATTTAAATGACGACATAGGGTCAGTGGCTATCATATTGGATGCCAGTTACAGAGAAAGATAACAAATAAACAATTAAGAGGAGGTGGCCTCTGGTGGGGTTAGGAAAACATGACCCAGGAAGGCATAGGGACCTCATGAGAAGGTCATTNCAGTATGAGGTGCTCAAGGGCAGAAGTTTCAGGGACTCTGGGAAGCCTCAGAGAGCTAGACTGTAAACCTAGNACTTTATAAATGGAGCTGATGTAAGAAGGGCAGTCTAGGGCGGTCTGNGAAAACTCTGAGAAGAGATGGTGGGCTCAGCCATGCGAGTGTGAAGCAGCCCTGGCTCTCTGCAGTCCTCTTGNCCTGGTTCGAAGCTGGCAGTGGGATCTGAGCTCCTCCCGGAAGCCACACACTGTGACCACTGAGGTGAGCCTTACACTGACANCACAGCCTAGTTTTTTGTCTACTTGACACAAGCTAGAGCCATTTGGGAAGAGGGACTCTTATTTGAGAAAAGTCCCCAGGCTACAGGCAAGCCTGTATGATATTTTCTTAGTGTTTGATGGGGGAGGGCCCAGCCCATTGTGGGTGG
>LZPO01044515.1:168174-178519 GCA_001675575.1 Neotoma lepida | reverse complement strand
TAGATGTCTGAGTGAGTCTCAGATGAGACACAACCACTTCTCTAGCCCCTCCCTCAGCTCTATACAGACTGAAGACAAGCAGCCCTCTAGGAATTCTCCAGTCCCTCGGTCCTAGATTGGGAACTAATGAGACATTTAGCCTATGCATGAACCAATCAGTTCTCTGGTGGGGGACAGCCATTATTGGATGACCTAGATCATAGTATGTAAACCAATCTAAGAAAGCCTCCATATATATATATGAATATATACATATATATATTCATTCTGTGGGTTCTGTTCCTCCAGGATACCTTGACTAATATGACCACCAGACACAGAAGTGGCTGCAGCTACTTCTGCTTTCTTGGTTTCCAGCAGTTGCCACAGGGACCAGGTCTTGTAGGTGGATGACCTCGTTGGGAGTGATTACCAGACTGGAATGGTGGCCACGCTCTGGGATACACTGAGCCCCAGCTTCAGAGGGTCCTCCATAGACATGACCACATGGAGCCTCTCCCAGGGATGGAGAGAAAGACTCACTGTGGCTCTCTGAGCCCGGAATAGACAATGACTAGTGACATTTTTTTTTTAAAAGAGAAAGGTGATTATGTTTTGTTTTCTTGAAACAGGTCTCACTGGTAGCTCATGCTGGACTTGAACTCGGGATCAAGTATTGGGATTTCTATAGTGCCAAGTAGTCCATGGGAAGAGGAGAGGCCCAGGGTCTGTAACAGTGGACTCTGACCTGTGACTCCTCTCCTCCAGGAAGCTCCACCCTGTCCCAGGTACCCTGGAGTCTCAATCAAGCAGTCACTAGTACAGAACCAGCTCTCGCTTCAGCAGCCCCTACCTGGGGATGCTGGTAAGATAGGTCATGACATTCTGGAACTCTTTGTCCGGGATCTCGCTGAAGGCCGGGTAGTCAGGGAAGGTGATGACCGGACTTCCGTCTTGTCCCCGCCCGCCTAGGGAGGAAAAATGGGAGATATTCAGCAGAGTCTCAGCCTCGGAACTGTCTCCAACAGAGNGAGAGAGACTTTTCATGAACACTGGGTGTTTTAATTAACCACCCCCATCAAAGAGCTTATCTTTATGTCAAATGGAGACCATCACAGAAAACCACTGCTGGACACACTGCAGAGATCAATGGATCATGGGGAGCCCAGCCCCCAATGGATACATTTACATCACACCCCCAAGAGCCACAGACAGCTAACAAAACACCAACGAGCTGTTGGTCAGGGTTGTCCAAGAGGGTCTCAAAACCGTATAAAGCTATTGCTGTTGCCTTTGGCTGCCCCCAGAGGTGGAAGGTAAGCCCNGTTTCCTGGAGATACCATGCACTTCAGACACAGGCCCACAGGACCTGAGCTGGTATGACCTGAAGCTTCCTTCCCAAGGACTAGTTTTCACTGTATCAGAAGATAAAANGCAAGTTTCTGAGGGTGGCTAGAGACCAGCAGTTCACCCAGATATGATGCCTATGAACCACAGCAAAGACCAAATCGGCACCAAACACATACCTAAGGGGGTAATGGTGGCGTGCGTGCCTGGAGGTAACCAACAGCTCTCTACTAGGACTTAGGCTCACTCAACAAGAGGGAAAACCAAGCCTGGTACTGGAAACCTAGCCAACCACCTGGAGCTACTCGAGTCATGGACCTTGGAGGAGAACCTGCAACCACCACTTTACTAAATAGCATAATTCCTAATTACATTCTAAATATTCATTCTTGTACACACAAATAAGTAGAGTTCTCACCCCTTGTCAAAGAAACTTCTCTTTGCAGCAGACAGAGACCAATACAGAATACCACAATTGGTCAAAATGCAGAAAACAAGAGATAGTGTGGTGCCTGGTCCTAGCTGATACATCCACAACACAACTCCTGTACTTAAGGCCAAGGGTCACTATGGGACAGGGGGAGAAAGACTGTAATAGCAAAAAATATAAAAAAGAACCCCAAGAATTTCTCTGTGACACTGTGTCTCGTAGAAATGTCAGAAAGGCTATACCCATGAAGTCTCATCAACTTGGCTGCCTAAGCAAGACCCACACAATGATGACATCAGTGGACATATGAACATGGAAGAGGGGAAGCCCATGGGGCCTCAACCCTGGACAAAGAACTATAGGCAACCAGGAAATGCTGAGAGTCAAAGAAATGGTCTTCTCCAGGACAGAGTCCCCTAGCTGGTTATCTAATACCAAGCAGTCAGCCTTGAGATCATATACATAACNTAACATTACACAGACTGAAATTTAGGAACACACACACAGACATATATGAGAAGGTTGCATGCATTTATTTAGGAGCATACACACACATATATATTTGTAACAACTAAAGAAAAAGAGGCTATGTATTTGAAAGAGAGNGAGGGAAATGCATGGGAAGGGGGTAATGGNGTGATTATAATTTCAAAAACTAAAAAAGAACTTAAAAAGACCTAAAATTTCATAAAAGAATGAAGGCATCCCTCTGAAGCTGGCTATTTATTAAAAAAAAATCAGGGAATCTTAAGTTGATTTAAGGCCTGTGTGAGCACAAAGGATTTTGCACACTGATTTAATAGTTTTTACAGGTATTAGGATTTTCGTCTATTGGGTGTGCTAAAACAAACACCAACCCATGGCTTATAAACAACGGAAGTTTCCTTCTCCGCACTTTGGGGTGGGATCAGCAGCCTCAGTGTTTGGTGAGGGTGTCCCTACTTGATGCACCGTTATGTTATAGAGTGTGTCTCCTTACACCACCTCATTAGGGCTGGGCCTCCNNGTNTGGATGTGGGGACACACTCACTCAGGCCGGAGCAGCTATCAGCTAGCTCAGANACCACATGACTGTGGACTCNTGCAGCACTGTGNAGAAGCCAGNGAGTGTGATTCTGCTCCTCAACCTTCTAGGACTTGTGTTGGTTACTCCCGTTTGATGTTCTCTGAGAACTCAGGACTCCCAGGCAGCTGTCCNCTTCTGTTTCTCTGGANGTTGATTATCAAGAGCAGAGACTGCCCCGGGCTGACTGTGGAATCANAAGTAGGTGATGCCCTGAGGGAGCCTGCCACAAACTCAGGCATTAAGTGGAGAAGGTGTTTTAGTTCCCTGGAACNCTCCACAGGGCATAGGACAGCCTCATATGTAGAGAGAACTTTAGGGCAGCTGAAATTCTGCCATTAAAACTACCAAGGGGAAAATAAGACTGTGAATACCAGGAAAGTGAGGTACCAACAGAGAGGGGCAAAGGCCATGAAGCCCTCAGGGCCCCAGAATCTATGGGCCAGGCAGGTGGCTGCTCTGCCAGGCAGAGCGAGCTGCATTCAGTCCCATCTCTGCACATTCAGCCGCAGGGTTGGAGGGGCATGCTGCCCCAGACTGGAGGGTCCCAAGCACTAGGCAAACGTGTCTGATGATGCATCTTCATCTCAATGTGCTTGCTGAGTGCCAAGCCTTTTGAGGAATGGCCACATCAAGGGGTCAAGTGAAAGGCCTGGTTGATAACTCTCTTGAAGAACATGGATTTATGTGGCTAAGAATGAGTTCTTTACCAACCCAATTTTGGTCTATAGCAGGGGAGAGAATAAGTGTAGAGTCCTATACTAGTACTAGCANTAAAGTTCTTAGATGATGATGATTTTGTCTTATATTCCATCATATTCATAAGCCAGTGTAGTAGATCGGAGAGCAGGCCAGGGGTGGTTTTAAGTATGAAGCCGTGCCTCCCAGAGGATGGAAATGGACAGGCCAGCAGAATAGGNGGTANGGATGCAGCTCAGGTGCAGTAAGAATGCAGATCCTTAGGTAGGGCACCTGGGTGTTCTGGGAACGGGACGTGGGAACAAGAGAAGGCTAGAGATGTCTGCTGAAGTCTGCAAAATGTCTTGGGTGTGAGTCTCTATTAACAGTGACAGAAATACAGATGGTCCAGCTTGGAGAACAGTTAGTTACATTTGAACATTTTAGAACAGATTCTCACACACTTGGTCACAAAGATCGCCACCATTTATCAGCTCACAGCTGCCCTGCTTGGCTCAGTGGGTCCTCCAAGTCACAGAGGCCAAATCAAGGTGCCTGTGGGCTGTGTCTCACNGGAGCTGGGACCTCTTCCAGGCCTCCTCAGGTTAGAGCAATGTTGCTCCTCCTGGTCCTCCTGGACACCAGCAGGGGCTACTGTCAACTCCCAGGCCCAACACATTCCTCACCAGTTATCTCTGCACCTTTGGAGCTGGACGGAGAATTGCAGCTTCTTAGACCCTCCTAGCAGGAGGAGCCAGTCTCTGAGGCCGCAGCAGAGAGGCCAGGTTCAGCAAGGGACCTTCGCTGATGAGAACTGACCTTAACTTCACCTAGTAAGTAACCTGGAGATCCCAGGCTGATGCTGGACAGTGGAAAGGTGAGCAGTCAGTGGGGCTCCCAGGGTCTTACCCTCACATACCCTGGACCCCCACAGAGGGACACATGGGCAGCTCATATTTAAGGTTATGGCCTGTGACCCAAGGCTGGTGGGGAATCCATGAGTCTAAGTCTGGGACCTTGTCAGGGTAGGGACAAGTGAGAATAAGTTGAGGTGAGAATTGGGGTGGGGGAAGCAGACACTCTGGCATTTCATGAGCTTTTTCGGAAGCTTGCACTTCCAGGGTGAATCTCACCCCTTCTACTGTCCTCTCAGGACACCCACTTTTCCCTTCGCCCCTGGGGAGACCCTTCCCAAAGGGAGGCAGTGGCCCACCTCATCAGTAGAATATCTCAAGAGGTTCCACTTTCCTGCTCACCTCGTATGGCTAGACCCCTCCTAAGTCAGTGATACACACCCCACAACTGTGTTTCAACTCCACTCCCGTCCCACATCTCAGAGCTCCCTGGAATCTATGTGACTGGAACATGTTGTATCCTGACCACAGGCAAGAAAACCAGAGAAGGCTCCAAGGGGTGGGACGCCCCTGGGGTCACAGATACGGACAGTTTCTCCTCATGTGGCTAAGTGGTGGGGGGTTCCAGGCTGACTAGAGGGGTCACCCTGTGCTAACCTGGGATCTGGAGGAAAGCTCACATGTGGTCCTTTTCTGAATTGGTCTTGTCAATAGACGTGTCTAGGCTGGAGGGCAACGCCCACATGCTGAGGGTACTCTCTCCATTGGCCTGTGAAACTTCAGCCCGTGAGTGTTTTCACAAGGCTGGACGTGCGCCAGCTGCTGCACAAGGTGGGACAGCCATGCCCCTCAGGCTTCAGCTTGGTCAGGCTCAAGGCCATTGCTTATGAAGCAGAGTTTGAGAAGGGGCAATGGCAGTGCCAAGGAAGGTGCCTAGTGAGATCCCATAGCCCTGATCATAGAAGGCACCAAGGTCAGTAGGACTGGCATCCACCCATTCATGGAAGTTCCAGGAATCCCAGGTCAGGAGAGCCCGGCTCACCCATCTCTAGATCCTGACAGCCACTCAGTAGCCTGATAGCTATGACACATTTAAGAGTGTCTTAAGTCTTCCTGTGCTGGAGTTCAATCTGGGATGCTCTGTGAGGCGGAAATAATCCAGCTGTGGTACACAGAGGGAGGCCTTTGGGAAGTGATTGGGATTAGTCATCAGGCCGGTGGCCCTTGATTGAGTCCTAGTGGCTTTATAAAGAAAGACTTGAGGACACAGACACACAAACACGTTTGCACACACTCATGTACCCTGCCTCTCACCACGTGATAACTTGCATGGCCTCGGGATTCTGCCAGTAAGATCACCCCAGAGGCATCCCTCAGCCTTGGACCTTTAAAGCTGTGAGCTAAAAAAAAACCTCGTTTCTTGATGACCTGGGACACTGCAGTGTGGACAACAGAACCCAAATGAGTGTGCTGATATGGCCCTGCCACCTCCTCCTCATGGCCAGATGCTTCACAGACAGCAAGGAAACACAATGGATCCCGAGTGGGCAGAGGCCCTGGAGACTGTCCCTTTTCCAACCCCGGCCAGGTTCTGGCTTCTGGAACTCACCAGATAGGTAGGCAAAGCGTTTCTTCAGCTGCTCCTGGATGTCAGCGGCACAGAGCGGGACGATGTCTTGGTGCATGATTTCATCTGCAGGAAGAGCAGACGCACTGTCACTGGGAGGGAAAAAAACCTGGCCTCTCGCTCACTGGGGCCCTGGGAACAGCCCTCGGGAGCCTCTGGAACAAGCGACAAACACCTAGGGAGCTGGGGTCACGTGGCTGGAAAAAGGCATTTCAGTTTCCAATGATCAGAGCAAGCCTTTGTTTCTCAGTGCACAAGTGCTATGTGCTGAGAGATTCACCATCAGTTTTTTAAAATGTGTCTAAGGGCCAGAGAAGAAAAGAGGAAAGAAGGGAAGAAGGGGAATATGGAGAGAGGGAGGAAGTGCTGGAGAAAAGGAGAGAGAGAGAGAGAGAGAGAGAGAGAGAGAGAGAGAGAGAGAGAGGCGCTAAGGGAGGCGGGCAGGACCTGACTCATAAGTAAACAAAGCGCCCTCCCCTCCTCTGCTTTGGCAGAGGTGCAGGCACCTCAGGGCTCTCACCTGTTGCCTATAGATGACTAGCTGGCTAACAGGGACATCTGCCATCACCACAGACCTACGGCCACTAACAAATCACCCAATGTTCAGGGCCCCTGTATCTGCCCTTGGTTCTGCCATGCACCTGATGCCTCTGAGGACCTGGCTGCATGCTGGTGGCTCTGCCCTGGTATTCACTGTAAGCCATAGATGAACATGGGCATAGATAGGCAGCACCCCAGCTGTCCCAAGATGGCACTGACAGGAAGGACCACCAGGACTCTCTGGGGGAAGCCAACCCAACAGACCGAAGATGGTGGTCCTTACCACAAGGCAGGGCAGTGCTGACAGTCCTGGCCATTCAGTGTCTGTTAGATCCATGACTCACACTGATCACTGGCAGGTGGCTTCAAAGGTAATGTCTACCCCTGAAAACCCAGGTCACAAGAGGCCCGAGAGAGTGGATCAAGGAGACACTGTAACCTGAAAGCTCACATGGAGGCAGCAGATATTAACTGTACAACGTTGAGTTTAAATCCTGCTTTTTGGTGCTACAAATGCCTGCTGGAAGAGCTTGTGATACTCAACACACCTGGGCTCCACACTGGGGCTCCACACCAGCATGGGGCCAAGAGGTGCCACAGATGTCATGTTTGTCAGAGCCTTGGGGAGCAGAGCTTTGTCACACAAGGAGAGGGCAAGGAACAACTGCTTCCGTTCATCACACTGCAGACACCAGGCTGGCCTCACATGTGAGAGACCAACATCTTGGTGGGCCAGAAGGAGTCACCCACCAAGACATAAATTTAAATTTAAATTCTACAGACATCTTTAAATTCTACAGAAATGACTTAGGGCTTATATACATATCACCTTGTGTGGGACACTCACGAGGGGTGGCTGCTCATCCTGTTGCCTACCTCAGGTGATCATGTGAAAGGATTCCTTCTCTCAGCAGCATTAACTATAGGAACAGGTAGGAAGCCTGCTCTCAAATCTCATTCTGATTTAAGGAGAAACAGTAATGGGGCCAAGAGTCTTCCTGAACTTCTGAGAAATTTGGGGTCTACCAGGAAGTTTGTGGATGTCACCTTAGGCTGGCAATTTCTCCACAGTTGAGAATGGTCTATACAATGGTCCTCCAAAGCCAGTGAGGAGTTGAGCCCTGAGCAGGTCAAAGCTCCCTGGGACCTTGCCATGGCCCTGGGGACCTCTACCATAGGACCATGGATCTGGGCCCTTAAACTTCTAGGCTGCACCTGGTCCCAAGGAAAGAAAATCCCAGCTTCATGTCCCTTGATGGAGATATTCCTACACAATCCTCCGACTAGATACCACGAGTTTGTAAATGACATTGTTCCCCTGGGAGACACATTCCCAGATGGGCAGGCTCCAAAGGTCGTGAACTCAGCCCAGCTCACAGGCTCTGTCCCATGCTCTGACCACCTGGTAGAGCTGTTTCTATGGACAGGAGCAGGTTTACACATGGCTGAGTTCCACTTGGGGTGACCCAGGGCCCTCTTAGCTCACCTCTCTCCAGGAACTGGCCTCAGTGCATTCTTGAGTTCCTCAGACAGGAAGGGCACGTCCAGTCTGGGTCTCAGCACAGCTCCCCTGAGAGGTTCCCATTCTGCGGGTGATCTGACTGCCTCGGTGCCTTCCTGAGCAGGACCTCAGCCAATGAGCCACCCATGTCCCCACCAGGCCTATAGCTGAAGAGGCTTCATCCTCCCCTGACCTCATACAATAGCTGGGACAGTTTGCTTAGTGTTTGCCTTGAAAACAAGGATCTGAGTGGAATCCCCAGAAGCCCTGTGGAAAAAGCCAGGCNCATTGATGTGACCGTGTAATCCCAGCACTGGGGAGGCAGGGACAGATAGGCAGGTCCTGGGACTAGTGACCAGCCAGTCTAGCCTACTTGGCAAGTTCCAGGCTAATGAGAGACTGTCTCAGAATAAATAATAACAAAAAAAGGTACTAGAATCCGAGGAATCGCAGCTGAGGTTGACTGGTTCCCACAGACACATGCACAGATGGGCACATGTCATAATATTACATGATCTAAATATTGTGTGCATGGTGCAGAATCACCAGTCAGTCCATAAGGACACTACAGGTGGCCACGGGCACTGCCCAGCCAACACTGGAGTTTGGTCTTTACCATCCCAGGCTCTAGAGCTCAGCAGGCTGGTGACATTTTTCCCTGTATTATAACCTTTTATTCTTTCTGATGTTTCTGCAACTGAAGAAAGATGGGTGAGCCTGTGCCTTGAGAGGCAAGCTCTCTCAGTCTCCTCAGCCAGTCTAATCTGTAGACCNGAGCTAAGAAAAATATAGGGAATTGTACTGCTGAGACTGACCAGCAGGGGCCAGAATCCCAGAAGGTGACCTGGGCAGGAAACAGGTCACCCCCTCCCTTAGTGGTCAAAGGCCAGGGCAGGCCAGCTTTCACAGAGCTCCTCTGTGTGAGCACAAGACAATANCCTACATNGAGGGACCCTGGCCATGACCCTGCCAGAGTCAGAGAGGCAGTTAGGAGGGCTTTAGGACATAAGGGTGATCGACAGCCTGAGTCCAAACCCTCCACAGCTTCATGGCACTGCTCTCCTCCTTGGTTCCTGGGTCAGAACACAGGAAGTAAGGAAAGAAGGCAGGTATCCCAGCTCTTGAAGTGCAACCTGGGTGGGGGGCCCTGGTGTGGCCTTTTTTAGGGGTGAAGGGACCATCGCCCCACACAAGACAAGGGAAGATTGTCATCTCGGTCTGGCTCAATTTGGACTGAGGTCCGAAGGGCCTTCAGCTGCTGAGTTTTATCCACACAAAGCAGCTGCCAGATCCTGGACTCTTTGGGTATCTGAGTCCACAGAGGAAGGGCTGTTCTTTCTGGGTATCTGAGTCCACAGAGGAGGGGCTGTTCTTTGGTCTCTAGATCTTTTCCTTCTACAGAATTAGACGGCTGCAGCAAAAGTCCTTACAAATCGGTTCAAGGTGTCACTTCTCACTGCAGGTGGCAGATACCTACACAGCATCTCGTGAGCTTCCGCCTACCTGAGGGGCACTCTGACCCCTGGCTCTGCTACCCAAGGCCAGAGAAAGGGACAGTAACAGACCTTAGGGCAAGGTGGGTTAGAGACCTGGCGGGGGAGGGGGAGAGAAGGGGGCACCCTGTGTAGGGGAGGCACCGGCTGTAAAGTAGGAGCTGAGGATTTGGATGAGAGAGCTGGTCCCTGCTTTGTTGATGACTCTGACCAGGGCCCTGGCCTCTGTTAAAGGGACAAAGCAGAAGAAAGGGCTCCCTGCACTGGCTGCCGGAAGAGCACGCCTTAGGGTTACATAGTAAAGTCTGTTATTTGCTAATTATCTCCTTTTATTTATAGCCAACAAAAAGCCCATCCCCAAGGGCTTTTGCTCACTGTCAATCAAACATAAAGCTTCTTTTCAAAGTCCAAGGTTGAAGGTCAAATGGGATTACGTCACCAGTCATCCGGGTGGGAGATCANCCCCATCAAGCCCCTCGGAGAGCCTCCAACTACAGACATGATCATATTCACGGAAAGGGAACATGGGAAGGCAGCTGGGCAGAATAAAATTTAAATTCTGCAAAGCGATGCTTGAAGTGACAGGTTTCAAACCGAGTGCATCCACAGGATAGCAGGTCTGGGCAGAAGTCNCAATACCAGCAGGCCAGTATTGCAGTCACTTGCTGGGACAGAGGGCGGACCTGTGACACNTGCTAAGAGCTACTGGCCAGAATTGGCAGAATTCTTACATTTTTAAATCCCAGTTGTTTTTTGTTTATTGGTCATTTTGTTTAGTTTTAAATATTTACATCACACACACACATACACACACACATACACACACACATACA
>LZPO01044515.1:152211-163047 GCA_001675575.1 Neotoma lepida | reverse complement strand
ATCTCTGGCAAATTTTTACTATAAATATTTGACATCAAGCACTTTTTGCAATTCTCATTGCAAAGTTTTAAGAACGTAAAGGCGTCTAACTCATGGTCTGAGAATCTGGATGTGATGGTGGAGAAGTTGAGGTGCATGCACCCCACTGAAGCACAGGTCTGGGAGACACACAGCTACCATGACCGGTCCTTGGAGAGCGCAGCATGACGCCCCAGCCTCGCCTTGCCTTTTCTTCACAGGGATGCTTACCTGCCTGGCTCTGCCATCACAGGTCACAGCCCACAGTTGTGGCCTGGGGGAGGGGGCAGGTACCTGGCCCATACCCTCCCCGACTTCATTTGCCTCTTCCATCCACTGTAGGTCTGGGTCTACCCTGAGGCCCTGGGTTCTGGGAAGGCACTGGGCCCAGCTATTCAGGGTGTTCACTGAACAAGGGGACAGTTGATGAGGTGAGTGGATGAGAGCGAGCTGCCTGAGCTCCCTGAATAGAGTGCTGCACAGGGCAGAGACTCAAGGGTCTTGATGTTTAAAGACCACCCTGAGTTCCAGAGTGGAGCTGGTCCGTTTCAGTCCACTTCTTCCCTGCAGCCCCAAGTTCTTCTCTATGGCCTCTTAAAGTCCATGTGGCCCTGATGGCAGCTGAGGGCTCATTCTGGCCAGCCCCACCCTGCTGGAGGGGATGCCTCAGCTGCCATATCTCAGGACAGCTGGAGGCCAGGGAGCCCGCTGGGCTCTGATGACCACACCAACCTGACNTGGAATCACTGGGGGATGGGGGCTGAGGGACACCTGCTTCTGTTCACCTGTGTCAGATGCTCCCTGGTACAGGCAGTGTGCAGACACAGTTACCGACCCATGGTTATGGTTATGCATGGTTATGCGACCACAAAATGGGGCCACATCCCATTTCAGACATAGATCAGTAAGTAAATACTGAGCACAGGTCACGAACATCTCAAGACTGCAGGGCAGCACCAGTCTACAAACTCGGTCCCACTCCAGGACTTAGCCTGAACCATGGTAGGCTTAACAACATGGGCTGCTGGTATGCATGGCAGGAACATCCTGCCCCTGACCACTGGTGACTTCCTTAGGCCGACAGGTGAGTCTCTCCAGCAAGGAAGGGGACAGATGTGGGCTGGAGTAGAACTTGGGAAGCACAGGGATTCCAGTGAACATGGAAGCCTGGGAGATNGCAGCCCCATAAGAGAGTGAGCAGCCTTTTACCCCACAGCCCATGGATGCAGCTCTACTCACTGAGCATCCTTCAGTTGGGATCTCCCGGTGACCTACAATGTCAAACCCAGCTTCACTGAGGTACATGGACAAATAGACACCATGTGTGGCTGAGGTGTACAACATGATGCACGCTCACACCGTGAGATAATATCCATGATTGCTCCATTACCTCAGCAGCATGTGTGCCTGTGTGGTTAGAAGAGTTCAGACTCACTCAGGAAATATCCACCAAAGTGGTATTAACTGGAGTTACCATGCACAGCTTCAGCCAGGCCATTCTGTGTAACTGGGACTTTGAACCCCAACCCCAACAGTAACCAGCACTCCTCAGCTCCCCAGCATACTACCCAATACTCTCACTAAGTTTTAAGAGCACAAACAGGCCTGACTCAGTGTCTAGGGGCCACTGTCTGGCTATGATGATGGAGAAGTTGGGGGTGGTTGCACCCCCACTGAGGCATGGGTCTAAGAGACACATGGGTCCATGATGGACCCTTGGAGAGCATACCTCAGCCCTGCCTTTCTCTCTCCTGCACAGGACCACTGCTCAGTCTGTCACATTGTGGAGGGGGGAGGTTATGGGAGGAATGAGCCCTCTACTCCTCACTCTCCTTCTGGGAGGTTGCAGCCTTTCAGGTCCCACACAGAATGAGCAAGGGCATACAGCAGCCTGTTGTGGAATATTACTTTAACTATGTAAAGATGGTTTACATTTGTTTATGTCGAAGAATATTATTTTAACTATGTAAAGGTGTGTTGCATTGGTTTGTGCTGCATTTTTTAAACTAGGGAAAGTTGTGCTGCTGCTTCACCTTACCTGCCTAAGGCACCTGACTGATTTAATAAAAAAGCTAAACAGCCAATAGCTAGGCAGTAGGTAGGGATAGGTGGGGCTGGCAGGCACAGAGAATAAGTAGGAAGAGGAATCTAGGCTCAAGAGAACAAGGGAGAAAGAGAGGGAGATGCCTGGGGCTAGCCGGCCACCAGCCAGCCAGCCAAACACAGAGAAAGCAGGGAAATAAGACATACAGAATGAGAGAAAGATAAAAAGCCCCAAGGCAAGACGTAGATGAAGAGAAACGGGTTAAATTAAGTTATAAGAGCTAGTGGGACAGGCGTAAGGTAAGGCCAAGCATCCGTAACTAATAATAAGTCTCTGTGTCATGATTTGGGGGTTGCTGGGTCGAGAAAGCCTGCTACATTTGGTGCCCACGTGTGGGGCGCCAAAAATTCTGCTTTATCCTTATCACAGAGGCTGCTCTTTAAACTACTAGTGTCTGGCTGGAACTAGTAGTCTGGGGGAATTCTGTTCCCCAGACAATGGCTGTGTTGCTNCTGGTAAAGGCAGCTTCAACTAAATCTCTGTTGTTCTAATAAAACTCAAGATTCAAAGGCTAGGGTGAAAATCTGCAAGCTCAGAGAGTTGGAGTAGCAATTGGCTAACTTTCTCTCTTTGCTGGTGTCCCCAGGAAGCCACTCTTCTTCCATACCATCCCAACTAAAAAAAACCAACACTACGCTCCTCTCTGTTACTTCCTGTCAACTAGTTGCTAACCCCACCTCTCTGAGCCCAGGTTAATTTTATGTAATTAACACAAATGCAACACATCTTTGCATAGTTAAACAAATGCAGCATAAACAAATGCAGTACATCTTTGTCTAGTTAAACAAATATTCCGCAACAGCAGCCGGTTCTCTGCCTGGCTTATTTCACTTTTCACAGGGCTCTCTAGCTTATCCGAGCTGCTGAAATGACAGGATGTCTTTTTATGGCCAAGTTGTATCCCACTGCATCTATGAACCACATTCTTTGTATCCATCACCCACTGATGACACCAAGGCCAATCCACCTTGGCTGCTGTGACATCCCGGTGAGCAGGGATGAGGTGTAAACCTGAGAGCCGCACAGCTGGGACGCATTGTAGCTCTATTTTTAGTGTGCTTTCTGTGAGGCTCATACTACTCTGCATTCCTACAAGCGGTGAAGCCTCCCCTTTTCTCCACAAATCTTCTGTGATGGCCTAGAAAGAGATAACCACAACCACGGAGTCCAAGAAGCACTTGATGTTCATTGTTTGACTGTGGCACCTTGGGTATCATCACTGCCATGCCATACTGACCCAGAAGCTCCAGACACAGTGCAGGGGACACTGAACCAACCTGCAGGAGGGAGGGATGCACTTTCGGCACTAGCCTTGCCCACCACACGCTTCTGAGCTACGACACTGGGCAGTCTGTTTTTCCTTCCTGGACTCCTGTTATGAAATAGGGATGAGAATTCTCCCCTAGTGGGCTGGAGGCTGCCGTCTGGTAAGCACAGCCTGTGGCACTGCTGGTATTGCTGATAGCAATACCCTCGCTCTATGAAGACATTGCCAGATACACAGTACCCACCATCTTGCCCTTGGCCCGTTACGGCTGATTAGGGTCAAAACTAAAAACACCAGAGTGGCAGCTGCTGTTGCAATCTCAGAGGCTCCTTGGAGGTAGGATGTGGGCCACAGAGTGGGCGGGTGCACAGGAGGCTGAGGAGAGGGGATCACCTAGGTTATGCCCTTGACCAAGGTCACCACAAGGCGGTGACGCTTGTACTCTACAGTCTCTCCTTGGACTGTCCCTCCAGGATGCCAGAGATGAAGCAGTGACAGTATTAGAAGGACGATTCTTGCTGGTTCTTGGGGCACTCTGACCTTTCCTCTTTATCCCTGATAAGGGAGCCCCAAGGGACCAGTGGTGGGTCTGCTGGCATTAGACACAGAGCCAGTAGGCATCAGGAGTATGACCGTCCTCCAAATGACTCCTGCCATATTGTCAATGCTCCAGAATCAAACTCACAAGCCAGGCATAAGAGGTGCCTTCAAGATGGTTCCCATCCAAAGAAGGCAGAGCTGTTTCCTACTAGAGGGAGGAGGCTCCAGCCTCTGCTTCCTGTCCCTGCATCCTGCCCTTGCCCATCCAAGGGACCTCACAGTGTCCCTTGCACTGTGAAACAGAAAAACTGGCTTCTAGATGCCGTGTTTCCAAACACTTAGGTCCAAGAGTCACAGCTGTCAGGCCATGCCCACTTCTGGGCTCAGGACAGGAAGTGAAGTCTTAGAAGTCTCAGACAGGAAGTCTTGGAATATATCTCTGAAGGAGCAACCAGACTGGACCTGGAATGGTGAGGTGTAGCATGTGGAGAGTGGTGGGGCAGGTCTTCAGCACNTCAGAGCCTAGCCAGGAGTCCACATGGCACCTCAATGGCTAACTAGGCCCTGTTTTTGGTGCTAATGCAGGTGGGATGAGCCCAGCCTAGCCCAAGGTTGAGGCTGAGTGATAGGTGAGTGGATGCCTCATTCCCTTCGTACCCATTCTAAAATAATGACTTGTAGACAGGATCTCAGAACACCTCAGAGAGGGCAATGCAAAGAGTCCCATGCCACATGCCCCTGCTCCCCAGGCAGAGAGCTATGTTTTGTTCCCACGGACACTGGGTTCCCCATGGCCTGGTGCTAAGAGCCTCCTGGGATGGGACGGGTCCCGTGCTCCTCCCCTAAATGCACACAGGGACTTTTATCTTCTATTAAGAACTAAGGCTTCTACAAATCTAAAAACAAACAATTATGTCAACCTTCACCAGAGACAGCAAACAAAACAGTGCACTGAGGAGGTTGACCTCACCAAGCAAGGCAAAGGGACAAGAGCTGGCCCTGCAGTAGACCATGGGCACATACAAGGGATGGCTGAAGGGGCAGGGGATGACCAGTGGGGACTCAGAGATGATGAACAAAATCAGTGAGAGCCACCAGAGACACCGAGATAGAAAGTGAGATAGCAACAGAGAGATACCCCAAGAGAGATAGACNCGGTGAGAGTGACAGAGAGGTGTGGGAGTGGCACTGGTGGGGTCACACACACCTGCGGGTCTCATGGATCACAGAGGCCTGGGCTGAGCATGTGTGCTCAAACTCGACATACCCATTCTCCACCAGCCATGATAACCTTAAAGTCTCCCACCCTGGCTCAGGGACAGGTTCCAGGCCCACCTGTCCCCATTGAGTGCACAGGCACTAATGAGCATTGGATGTCCCAGAAAATGGCTTCTGGGTGCCCACAGGGGAGTGTCCACTTAGAGAAACGGCCTACAGTTACAGAAGGCTGCTGTTGCATTCATCACACACTAGCTACCTGTTTATTTGGAAATCTGACAAATGGTTCCTGGAGGCCAAAGCAGAGACCCTTACCCTAGCCTTACCCAACTCTCCCAGGAAAGACCTCCGAGCGGTTGATATCTTAAAAATACAGCACACTATATAAATGTACCAAGAATTTAAGAGGCGGTAGTACGGATTCAGAACTCCACCTGGGTAAGAAACAAGCAGATATCAACTGTGATTCCATGTGGCGCCTTGCCTCTGACGTGATGGGGACCCTCTATGACCACTCACTGTCCCCAGGGGCTTCACTGGGAAATCGGACACTCCGTATTTATTTGTTGTCACAGAGCTGAGGGCTGATTCATTAAAATTCACAAAAAAATCCTTTATGGGTCATTCATCAGTGCTTGGCAGAAATACCAGCAGGAAATGTAATTATGACAAAATANTTCAAAAGGAGTGCCCTTCCTCTCAGAAATAATGGAGGCACTCCAAGCTACTTCCTTTCTGCCAGGCCCCTTGTTCTCTTTTTTCCTGGGATGACTCTGCTCCCTTCACTGGGGCCCTGTTCTTTAAGTAGCAAAGCCCAGTACCAGGCCACTGGTACCATCTCATGGCACCTGCCCTCCTACAGAGGCAGAACCAGATCTAAATGAGACTACNGAAGCCCCCAGGAAACAGCCAGTTCACTGGCGACAGGCCATGGCCATCTAGCCCTGTATCCCACTGTCCCTAGGCTCTGGCATCAAATGGGCAGCTAGGGGATAATACTTGCCAGGTATTCCTGCTAGGAGGAAACCAAAGCCATGCCACTGGCTCTGGAGGTGTCTTTCACTTGCCAGCCNGCATGTCCATGAAAAATCCTGAACAAAGGAGATCATTCGCTTCTAGCCTTCCAAGAAGGTGTGCAGCCACCCTTCAGCTGGAAGCAGATGTAACTGCCGCTGTCCTCAAGGGACACTCAGGCAGGGTCTGAGGGGTACTGCCCAGACCACAAGGGCAAGGCATCACGCCCCCCACCCTGCAGGAAAGGGTGGTTTTTCTCTATAACCTAGCCAGCCCATGCCCCACCCCCATCTGCACTCTGCCGTATGAGCCACAAGCCTAAGAGGTCTTCGGCCAACAATAGGACCCCAGCACCAGAACCACCCCACCTGGCCTCTCGTCCCCACATACTCACTCCACCCCACCCCCCTGCCTCTTACGACACATCTATAGCAAATTCGCTCATTCCGAGGGAAACGGGGACGCAGCAGAGCCAGACGCACCTGCACTTGTCTTCAGCAGGAGCCACAGGGCTGTGACGTCCTGGGACAGCAGGGAGATNAGGCTCAAAGTCATGCTGTCGCCCTCACCACTGGTCAGGAGCCGGCGACCTGTTTGCTGGCAAGCCCGCCTGGGGCGCACAAAGGAAGCCGGCGGAGCTCCATCTTGGGCTGCTGAGGGGGGGACACTATGCCTCCCCGGCTTTGGTGCGCAGTACTGGCCTGAGTGCCGCGGGCTGCGGCTGCTGTTCCTGTTCCTTGCAGGGTCTCAGATTCATTCGGATTCGATGTCCTGATTAAGGAGCTAGAATCAGCTCACTTATCCTGCTGCAGATGGTTAACTGTTGAGAGCCTGGCAGCAGCTGAGTCCTGCTGGCTGCAGAGCCAGGCGGCTGGTTGTTTGTCTGGACCCTCCCTGCAGGGGCCCTACCTTAGTCAGGTTCCATCCACAGGGACAGCCTGGGCACAGGGACCTAAGCCATAGAGGCCCCAGCTCAGCCACGTCCTATCCACCCACATAGCCCAGGGGAGCAGGCCCTTAATCAGGCTCCAAGTTTAGTCAGGTCCTGTCCATTCAGACAGCCCTNGGGCACAAGGCATGCCCCCTACCCAGGTAGACTGTTCTTCTGGGTGTAACCCTCAGACTCCTCCATTCTCCAGAGGGTGGACAATGTCACGGTGGAGGGAAGGGCTCAGAAGTGGGGTCTCCCAGGCTCCAGGCTCAACTGCAGCTTGCTGGGGGCTTGGGGGTCCTTGTTTACACCATCTGCAGCCTCGGTTTCCCAGTGCTAAATCTGGTAAGATAATGAGAAGGCTCTTGCGGTGCTCTGCAAGACTCCATCTTCCTGGACAGTAGTCACCACTCCTGTCCTGTGGCTGCCGCCACCAGGTAGTGAGGAGCAAAGATGCTAAACCTCAGGTCTCACACTTGCCCCTGAGCCTGCTCCTCTGGACAGCAGCCATGTGATGGCCTCTCTGTCCCAAGTCCCCACCAGGGTCAGAAGTCCCTCAGCAGCTCTAGCTTCTTCATGCCTCTCGCCCTTGTTTTGGGGTCCCCAATGTTATCTATGCCTAATGAATTATTTCCTTTACCAGACTCCTCTTGCCTTTGTGCTGGGACTCTGGTGGCTGGTCACATGCTCTGAGAGCTGACCTGACAGGGCCTGCTCCACAGGTATCTGGTGCTCCTGCCTGCTACCAGCAGAACAAAACCTATCTCAGGCCAACCTTGTCTGGACTCAGAGGCTTGCTAGCACAATGTAAACAGATGTACCAGGCTCACAGACTGGAATCCACCCTCATCCTTCCCCATGTCCTGACCCTCTTCTTGGGAGGTGTCACCCACCAGGGGAATCCTCTTCTGTCAGTCTCCTCATCTTTCTCAGCCTCTCTGACATCATCTGTATTCTGATGGAACAACCCTCTCTTCATCAACCCACAGNNACAGGACAATTGCTGGGGCCACCAGAGCAGATCAAGGCATGATTCTTGGCATAGTGGGTAAAGCAACCACCTTTTCCCATGTCCAACTTCCAGTTCCCCCAAACTCAAGGCAGACGAGAGTACACCCCACCCCGAGTACCTACTTTGTGGAAACATGTTCAAGACTGCCAAGATCCACCCCCATTGAGGCCACTGAAGGTCCACGGTCTCCTACAGTACTTGAGCCCAAGGGCAGCGAAGGCACAGGGTGACTTCAGGTACCCACACTGCAGTAAAACACACATGGAGTGAAAGCAAAACTGTAGTTCTGAGAAGCCAGCTGCTTACAGAGGGAATTATTATTAAGCCCAGGGACAGGAGGAAGTCCAGGCTGTCCTCTGCTGAGAAGGGGCCATGTGACAGAGGGAGGTGCCTGGGGACAGAAGCAGGAGCTACAGAGCTGGCCAGTTCCTTCTTCTGGCCTGCTCTTCTCTTCCAGGCTCTCTGGGTCCCTAGCTACATGCTTGTCACAATTAAGTGTGCACAATGGCCAGAGATCTGCAGGGCACATGGCAGGTTCTCATTGGTTCGTCAAGTGAGTGATGTGTTAGAGGGGATGAAAACCCACCAAGGCCCCCGTGATACGGATGGAGAGGGGCTGGCTGCTGTCCTGGGTCCAGGCTTGCAGATGTTCTTGTGGCCCTGACCACTCACTTCATGATTTCTTTTACTCTTGTTGGGAGAATGACTCCCTCACTACACTGAAACCTTGCCACTTCTCAGAGGTCCTTAGCGTTCCAGCTAACTACAGAAGGNCTGGCCTGTGAGTCACCAGCCACCATCTGACTTGAGCAGTGCCCTCCCCTCCCTAAAACTGCAGCTCATGAGCCTTCCCCACACTTTCACTATGACATAAAAGTGACATCCCACAATGCTAAGGCCACCTTCCTGGTCTTTTTTGTAGCCCAGCCTGCAGCAAATTCATGGCCAAGCCCAAAGTCTGGGAAGAATTGAAGTGAATTGAGACATCTAGAGCAGACCCCCAGTGCAGGTGTACAGAGAACAGCCCAGACCAGCAGGGAGATCCCAACTCCATCCTGGACCTGTAGTAAAGCACAGCCCACAGCCATAGCACGGGTCACAGAAACCAGCTATGCTTTCAGTGAATATGGTCAAAGAAGCCGCCAATAGAGTTTAGGAAAGAGGCCACTGTGAAGAAGAGGCGTGTGTTCCTTTACGGAGGTGCTCATGTACCTACTACCATTCAGGCCGAAGGGACAAAATGGACTGAGANGGTCAAGTTTCAGCTCTATGGAAGGCAGTTTCCCAGACAAGGATGAAGCTTCTCTAAGCTCNTGTTATCTTCTCACAGNAGGCCACATTTCCTGAACGCTGGGAGAAAACACTTTGAAAGCACATTTCAAAACCTGAATTTGTCCAGCTCCTTACCCACATACTCCTCTTTCCTCAAGGTCACCTTTCCTGGGGGCAGCTCCCCTCCTGCCCTCTGAGCCCACTCCTTGTGTGGATCCAAGAGCCTCCCTATATATTTCTACCNGNGCTCCATGGTGCTACTATGCCACAGTGTGTGGAGTATATGTGTGAGCAACTGAGCACCACGCGGCTAAGTTCTGTCCCCATCTTGCCTCTGTTTAGGATCCATTGCACCCAGAACACACAGTATCAGACATTGACCAGGCCTTAGAGGGGGGTGGGAGCAGGAAGCTCAGAGCCACTGTGCAGACATGAGTCTGAGAGCCTCCTCCATGCTTTCCTGTGGTCCTTAGAGGCCTGGGGATGACATGATTCCCAGGCAACTGGTGGCTGGGGCCTTTCCACGCTCTTCCGCATAGTACTTTGTGACAGGCCCTACAACATCCTCCATCACACCAGCAGGAAACCCTCTGGCTTTGCCCCCAAGCAATGATGAGCACCTGTCTCTTATACACATCTAGATGTGTATAAGAGACAGGCCTTAGAGGGGGGTGGGAGCAGGAAACTCAGAGCCACTGTGCAGACATGAGTCTGAGAGCCTCCTCCACGCTTTCCTGTGGTCCTTAGAGGCCTGGGGATGACATGATTCCCAGGCAACTGGTGGCTGGGGCCTTCCCACGCTCTTCCACATAGTGCTTTGTGACAGGCCCTACAACATCCTCCACCACACCAGCAGGAAACCCTCTGGCTTTGCCCCCAAGCAATGATGAGCACTGTGGATAGAAAGTGTGTTCCTTAACATGTGTGTGTTCAGGAACATGCTCCAAGTAGCTTTATTCAAGGTTGGGGACAAGGNGCAAGGTCAAAGGGCAGAGAAGAATTTCAGGGCCAGACCCTAGGTCTGGGTGGCTGGATAGACCTGTGGATGTCCTGTAGGAGGGAGAATGGAGTGTGGGGACAGTGGTTGGTGACTGCTTTCAGACTCAGGCAGACAGCTGAATCATGAGGCCCACCCATGGAGGGTCACAGCCTGGGAGGCAGCTGACATAAGAGTCACAGGGACTTGGGAGTGTACAGCTGAGCTATGGCCAGGAGTCAGTGAGCTTCGTGCCCCTGGCAGATGGAGGAGGAGTTTGCCATATTTCTCAAAGACTAGGGTAGCATGACAGCTGTCATTTCATGTCGTTTTCGCCATCAGATGCACCAAGGCCAGCGGTGTGAGCCTGGGGCCCACACTTCCCATCCAGCAGAGGCCCAGGGTTTTGCCATCAGGGCAGAAAACTCTGCAGGGGAGTTGTTTACTTAAGATTCACACATCATTCAGTATGATGGATGAGGTG
>LZPO01044515.1:132301-151671 GCA_001675575.1 Neotoma lepida | reverse complement strand
TAATGTAAATATCTAATAGGCAGGATATCTGATATGCAACCCCCAAAGGGGTCATGACCCACAGGTTGAGAACTCCTGAGTTAAAGTTTGGAAAGTGATTGTTGGCTCTGAATTCACCTCTTCACTGAGGAAAACTCCAGGCTCTGGTGCAAGGGTGGCCCAGCCTGCCCCATGCAGGAATGGCTTATTTATGCAATGAAACATAGCATTATCAACCAAATTTCAATATTTGGCACATAGTACTTAAATATCCTATTTAAAAATATTTCTTTTACTTTTAGTTATGTGCATGCATATGTGTCTGTGTGGGGGTATGTGCACGTGAATGCAGGTACCTGAGGAGCCTAGAGGTGTTGAATTCCTCACAGCCGGAGTTACAGGTAGTTGTTAGCCACCCAATGTGGGCTGCTGAAAACTGAACTGTGAGAGCAGCATTTGATCTAACTGTTGACCCATCTTCCAGCCCAGAAGTATCATATTTTAAACATACACTTTAAATGACTGATGTGGATTGGTCCAGCCCAAAAGNACTATAGCCTGGGACATGTGTGACCAATGACATGGTCCTCCTGCCACCAAGTTTCACCTGACCTCCTGGTGAGTCCAGGGGGCCATGTCTCCCCACAGAGGACTGAGCTGGTTACAGGTAATACCTGCTCTGTCCTGCCTTGGTAGCCGAGCAGCCCTTCCCTAAGGTCATCAGGGTCCCACATCCTCTAGACATTGTAGACACACCAGGGAAAAACATTTTAATGCATCGAAATCAGAGCTCTAGGAGGAAAGCAAACCCTTTGTGACCCTTGCTGGAAGGAGGTGGAAACCCCAGAAGACCAGCTTTTCACTCAGTGGCTCTGTGCAAGGAAACTTAGTCATAGTCAGAGACATGGAATGTATCCAAGGAAGAGCCAATCTCACCCCTGCACTGTGGTGCAGGCTGAGAATCATCAATACCACCAAGGCCAGGCCCAAAAGCACACAGGCTCAGGCCCTCCTAGGGGTACACCTGTCTCCCCAGTATCCCTTCTCTCCAATTCTAAACAAACTCTAGCTTAGAAATACGTCCCAGTGCAACCCCCCAGGTCAGGCCCCGAGCCTCAGAACTCTCATNTGCAGCCCTATTCCACCAGGGACCCCTACAGCCTCCCATCCCTATCCATGGCTCTCCACACTATCCCCACTTCCGAGCCTCCTGACCCTGGAATATAACTGTGACACTGGTTTTCGTGTTTTACTGCATTTTATTTTTACCCCTTTCCAGTGTTTTTCATGGATTTAAACTTTCTCTTCCTACAGCCTGGTGAGCCTTCACGTCTTTGGTTTTAGGGATTAACAGTAGCAGAAGGAAGAAATTCTGCTTCTGTTCACCTTTACCTAACTTTCACTTTTTGTGTGTTTTACTTTGTCTGTGATGGTTAATATCGTCAGCGTGACAGGATTGAGAATCTCCAAGCGGCAAACCTCAGGACCTGTCTATGAGGGAGCTTCTAGATTAAGTTAATTGTTGTGGGAAGACCCACCTAAACGAGGGGTCCGCACTGCCCCACAGGCTGGGGTCTTAGGGTGAACAAAGAGGATAAAGCCAGCTGGACACCAGCATGCATCACTCTGTTCCCCGACTGCAGATAGAAGTGACCAGCTGCCTCGAGATCCTGCTGCCAGGCCTTCCCCNGCCATGATAGACTACCCCAGAGCCAACGCAAACCCTCCCTTCCTTCAGCGGTTTTTGCCAGGTATTTCACTTCATCACAGCAACATGGAAAGTAACTAATGCAGTATCGGTGAGTGTGGCGGTGGTATTTACATACAGCAGGGTCGGAAGCCGGAAAAGGCCCCTGTACTGAGACTGAGCCTGCAAACACCCAGAACCTTGGAAAAAAGCAACACCAGGCCCAGAGTCAGCTTCCTGAAGGCCACAGGGCAGACTCACCACTACTGGCAAGCCCACCTATGCCCATATTGATTAGCTAAACAGGAAGACCCAACAGGGAAACCAGATACAAGCCCCAGGGAACCGATGGCTTTGGAAGAGCCTTGCTTCCCCTGAGCTTAGAAGAGGCCTAACAGCCAGGGTCCAGTGGGCTCAGGATACTGGGCCATGTCCACCCTCTGGGCTTCAGGAGTGGTAGCTTTGTTGGACAAGGGTGAGGTCATTGGCCCGGCACCAATGCTGTGGGCAGAGCAGCCATCCCTGGTGGACAGCTGCATTGCACAAACCCCGGCAATCCAGTGAGGCTGGCAGCTGTAGGCAGATATGCATCTCGGAAAGCAAACACAGGTGGGACCTAAGTCAAATAAAAGGCCACAGGAGCCGGGACACAGCGGGTGTGGCCATGCCTATCTTCCAGGATGCTCCTGGCACACCAGGCACTGTGGCCACAGGAACAACACGGGTGGGACAGGGTGATACCTCTACTCAGGTGTCAGACAGGATTCCTTGGACACTGCTATCAGATTCTGTACCCCTAAACCTGTCTCCATCCCAAGTCTGGAAATTGAAGCTCACCTGTAATTAGGGGTGCCAGGATTCAGGGTGGTTCGCAGAAGTCCCCTAAGTCCCCTAAAGGACCAGGGGGTCTCAGTCTCAGGACCCACCTGAGACTACTGAAGGNAATTCTGGACTCCAGGTTGATGAGAAGTGGGGAGTTGATCTGCCTAAGTCTCCCCACCGAGAAGCTCAGGACATGATGGATTCAATAGTCCTGTAAGGCTCACAGTAGCTGCTGCAGAGTGAGCGGGGTAAGACACAGCCCAGCTGCTCAACAGCCCTGTGGGAGTGGCCCAGGCTGCAGGTCACGATCCAGCAAGGCCAGCGTCCTATGGCTGCCTGGATATACCTGGGATGGTGAGGGCTGATCAGTTCCACCCAGCTGCCAGGGCGTGTCTGAGGTCTGTGCTGAAGTTTCGTGGGGGTGGCAGAAGGATGGGTGAGGCCCCGGATTCCAGGCCTACGGAGCAGGACCGTGCAGACAGAAACACAACCGCCCTGTGTTGAGCATTGTCGGCAGGTGGCTGGAAGCCTGGATTCAGTGCTGCCTGAGGCTACTCAGATCTGCATCCAAGGTGGGACGATGCAGGCAGCAGCAGGAGATGCAGGAGGACGGGACGCTGCATGTGCATGGAAAACATTCATGATGTGTACAAGGGAAACCATGGAGCGGGTGCTGTCTGGCTTGGTCCTATTGCTCTGGCACATGGGAGGTGGGGGCAGGTTGAGGGAGAAAGGGATAGGAGGATGGCTAGAGGGCAGAGTGCGAGATGGGAGGGTTGGTGGGCAGGGATGTAAGAGACAGAAATACTGAACAGGAAGGGTCAAGGTAGCAGCAGGGAAGGAAGAAGGAAGATACAAAGGCATGAGTGTAGAGAACGCAGCAGATGATAATTGAACTAATAGGAGGAAGGAGGAGACCAGAGGGTGGGGTGTGGGTACAGGGGCCACTCCCTTGGCATCAGTGACCCTCACAGCCAGTTGGAGAATGGCATTTTAAAAAATGCCATTCTTATTGGGGCTGAAGAGATGGCCCAGCAGTTAAGAGCCCCAGCTACTCTTCCAAGAGAACTTGGGTTCAATTTCCAGGACCCATGTCGGCTCACAACCATCTGTAACTCTAATCCCAGAGGATCTGGTGCCTTCTGATGGCCTCCGCACACACCAGGCATGCACCTGGTACACAGGCAAAACATTCATACACATAAAAGAAATAATATTTAAAACCCATTCTTATCCTCAGTTCCCCTCTAAGCTGATGTGTTTCATTTTAAAGCTACCCATCTCTTCACTACAGAACAGTGCTCAGCATGAGACACTTAACAAACCACGGGGACCAGAGAGTCTGGTGACTTGGGGAAGAGATGAAGTAGGTGACTGGGGAGCAAGGATGCTCTTATAGATCCAGGTGAGGTACCCTGCAGCCTGCGCTGTACAGACTTGGAAGCGGGCCTCCAGAACACCCTTGCTGCTATGGTCATGGGGAGGCTGGCCCTCAGAGCATCCGGGACTGAAGGACATCTGTCCATGCCTGCCCACGCAGTCCCCATTTCCATCGCTGGTGACAGAGCACCAGAGTCTGGTGGGAGGGCAGGAAAGCAGCCGAAGCCTTATTATTCCTGGCACAGGGGACAGGACATCACAGGGTCCCTGTCCCCCCAATCTCATTCACTTCTATATTCTTTTGGAATTGTCTGCACAGGTCACCAGCCTGTCCCTTCCATAGGTAAACAGCCAGAACTGAGAACAAGGTGGCAGAACCTAGCTGGGATTCCTCACAGCTGCCCAGGGGAGACATGCTTGCTTCAGACAATGACCAAACAGGGACAGGCCGAAGGGAAGCTAGAGCTTGAGGAAGGCAGAGCCCCAGACAGACTGAAAGCCATCAGAAAGGGAACAGCCATGATGCCCAGGGAAAAGGTGCCCAGTGGGTACCGAGCTTGCACTGGACACCATTGTGACTTCCCACCATGCATGCGGACATGTCCTCGAGCAAAGTATAGGCTCTGGTACCAATTGCCCGAGGCCCCATCTGCTGGGCACCAGTCATATTCCCTCATGGGAATACCCTTTGCCTCTGTGAGCCTGTCTGTGCTGGGGAGGGTAGCAGCCACTCCCACGTTAAGAGGATGGTACTTTTGGGTGTGTGAACCATGGTTCATCATACACAGTGGGCCAGCACTGATCCCCAGGCCCGGTGACACTTCTGGGAGAGGACAGTGCTGAAGTTTGGAAAGAAGATAAAACAAAGGAACATGCCGTGAGGGGTGTATGAAGTAGGTGACCTGGGGAGTCCACAGCAGTGTCCCGTGTAGGAGGATGTAGAAAAGTAATCTCTGCTTACTCCCCGAGTTAAGGAGCATGGTGTGGCCTCTCCACAGACTTCCACAGCTATGTAGCAGGGCTCTATCCTCCAGAGAGCTGGGCAACTCAAGCAGCTGTGTCTAAAGGAGAATTTAAGTGTTTCAAAATGTTAAAAGTATTTTCCCTCCCTCAAATGTTTTTACAAGCACAGCTGACAGATTTATGTGAGAAAGAGCTCCCTTGGGCCTCCATGGCAGTCATGAAGCTCCTGCCCAAATCCACCCTCACATGAGGAAACTCACCCAATACGGAACACACATCTGGCCTCACCCAACACAGAACACATCTGGCATCTCTGGATCCACACTTAGTGCGTCCCCCAAGTCAGCCCTCCTAAGTTTCTCTTACTCAAGGAAAAAACGAACCAGTGGTGCAGAGATGAGTCTGAGGCTATCTGTCCTGGGTCCNNGGACCCAAGAGCAAGCCCTGAGTAGTCCCCTCATGTCAGGCTGTACCTACAGCCCTGCTTCTTCCTCAGATGCCCAGCCAGTCTCACTGGCTACGATGAAGAATCAACTCCCTTGTGGGGTTTCCTGGGTCTCACACTATGTCCATCAGACTTGTACTAACTCCTTAAGTTGACTGCATTCTAGGCTAGCGAGTTCTTGTTCTATTTTTCCCTCCAAGTACACAGTTTCTTCCTTACGCCTCTTCCTTCTCTTGGCCCCTTCGTCAAAATCCCATCTTTTCTTCAGCGCTAGACCCAACTCTCTCAGCTCAAGGTCCCACAGTTTTTGGTTCTTGGCTAGTTTCTCTCTTAGGAAGTTTGTCTTTCAGTCAGTCCATGAGCAAGAACTTTCCAGAGGCCAGCGTGTTGCACATAAGATATGAACATCTTGTATCTGTGACTAGATAATCATGGTGGGTCCCAAGCAACGGCTCCTCTGTCCTTCCCTGCGTGCATCCAAGGTTTCTACAGTCCCTGAAAGATCTCTCATCCCTTCTCTGGGTAAAGCCCCACAGTGGCCTTGTGTGNAAGTCAAGTTTCCAAACTGGAATTGAGACTAGACCTTGCACGTTTCACCCATCCATGAGCCACAGCCCCACTGTGGCTGGTGCCTGCTGCCTCCGTGTCTACAAGTGACTGCCTCATCCAGATGCCTGTCTGCCACGCCCATCACAGACCCTCCGCTTGTCTCTGCCAGCACAATCCTCCAGTGTGGCCTCCCCACATCAGGACTGCCCCCCTCCCAAGGCAGAACATGTGATAACGTCTTACCAGAGAGGGCCCTGGCTTCTCAGAACAGCTGAGACACCTCTTCTCATCTGCATCCCCAGGACCTGGCTTGGTGCCTGGTGAAAGCAGAACCAACGCTGCTGCTGTAGCAGGCAGACTTGCGCTTGGTTTAATCTCTGTGCACGGCCTATGAGGCGCACACCAATTGTTGGGAGGAAACAATTTTATTTTATCTTTTATCTTGTTAGAGCTCAAATGCAACTCAGCAGTCAGCACCTTTAAAACCCAGGGCTGAGATTAAGCTCTCAGGTTTCAGAGGCTACCCTATCAGCGAAACAGANCCTGCAGCGCAATGTGACATGGAGCGAGGGCTGTGAAATGTCGTGGGGGATTATGTGCCCCTCCCTTGAGAACACTGACATCCATTTCATAAAGGGTTGGGGGGCGTGATCCACTGGGCAGCCATGTCCCATGTCACTTCGTCAGGCTTAGCCATTGGCCCAGCACTCAGCCTCCCTCAGGGTACACTGGCTTCCAGCGTTTGCCCCAGGGTTCAAGGACTCCAGACCCTCAGTGGTGAGGAGGGGGGTGAGTCCTTGAAGACTTCTAGAAGGTCATCAGGGAAGCGGCAGTGGAGAGCAGCTCAGTACTAAAGTGCAGCCCCCAGTGGCCATCTTACAGACAAGCCCACACACCAGATAGAGTCCTGACCTTGCAGAAGCANGAGCCCCACANAGGTCTGGACATGCTCCTGGGTGGTCGTAGTCCCCAACAAATATGGACAAAAGTCTGCTGAGAAGAATGTGGCATGCTCTTTGAGGAAATAGCTTACATGCAATTGGAGAGACAAAAGAAGACATTTTAATAAGAAACTGTCCCCATGGGCTAGATGCCACCACAATGGGGCCCTGCTGGGCACACACAAGTGTAAGGTCAGAGTCCCCAGGTACACAAGTGAATGAATAAATGAATGAATGGGCAAAGAAACGCATTCCTTGGACCTGAGGACTTTTATGTCAATTTTCTCATGAATAAATAAAAAAGATTTATTTTATGGATATGAGTGCTCTATCTNCATGTACACCTTTATGCCAGAAGAGGGCATCAGATCCCACTATGGATGGTTGTGAGCCACCTTATGGGTGCTAGGAATTGAACTCAGGACCTCTAGAGGAGCAGCCANTGCTCTTAACCACTGAGCCATCTCTCCAGCCATTCTTAGCTCATCATCAGACCATCTGTTTCCTGAAATTCTCTTCCTATGTGAACACAGCCCCTTCTGGTGGCTGTGAGAACAGCCCAGTCTGGAAGAACACAGGANGGCCACCACTTCCTGTCTGCCAGATTTTGGTGGTGTGTCGTTTCTGTATCAAGTGAGGGGCAGTAGCCAAGATGAGCTTTCGTGCTGGTTTTATTACCTGGCTCTTAACTTTCTGCCCTTGAAAAACCAGACTTCCTTAGAGACAACTCTCCCTGCAGAGCTCAGTTCAACTGTCCCCAACAGGGCNGACACTAGCACAAGTCATCTTGCTCTTTAAACACAGGACAAGGCTGCAGGCACAGCTGGCTCTTGCTGTTTGGGGCACAGATTCACTTCCTAAAACTCTGCAGCATGTAGTCTAAGAGTGAGAACAGGACCTGGGTCCCAGCTTGTTTCTCCCTTGCCCAGTCTTTCTGGGGTCGGAGTGTCACACATGCACACACAGAGGCACTTCACAGAATCACATACACCCTCCAGGAGGAAGGCCTGGCTCCACCCAGGGCACCAGAGCAGAGTGATCACCCCACCACCCTCCTTTTGTTTCACACGTGACGGATGCATGTTCCTATAGTGGCAGATTGACTCCCCAGAGGCTGTGCTTAGCCATGTTCTCTCACCATATATTAGAAAAGACAAACACAGCAGATGAAGAGTGTAAACAGAGCCCAGAAGCTGCTGTGCCCACATGGCAAACAACAATGTCTATTATTGGACCCTGTTGCATTTGCTCTGAGTCACAATGAACTTCTCAGAACCCAGGACAGCCACCCATGCTGGAGAGCCACAGCCACATCCCAGGTGGTATGGAAATGCTGTCCCTAGCCCTGCCACATCCCCTTAGATGCTCTGCAGACACAGAACTCCCAACGTGACTTCCTATTCCTTGTGAGCTGGACTTCACCCAGGTGCACAAAAAGCTCGTGTTCGTGTTATTTGGGAACCCTTGCCCTACTTGGGCTGTGTTTCATTAGTTCCCTCTCTTGGGGCNGTTACGNTGGTTAAGAGACTGCCNCTGTAGTCATGCNGTGTGACACTCATGCTGGCCAGACTCATTTACACACTCATCTTACCTGCCTCCTCCTCACCCTGACTGGGATTCGGAGCCCAGGGCTAGAAGTGAATAACCCGGCACTCTCTCCGACTCCACTCACCAGGCCACGAAAAACAAGCTACTTCAAAGGCCTTACCTCTCCTCAGCTATAGCAAAGAAAGACCACCACATGCACTGTGCAGGGGTAGGGTGGGTGCTGACGGCCCACGGGNGGGCTGGCAATGTCTACAGGCTGTGGGTCCCCTCCTCGGTCCTTCCTTGCAATCTCTGTGAGGAAGAGCCAAGTTTCTATGGTTCGGGAGGGCTCTGCCAGGCTGTTGGAGGACAATTTCAGTTCCTGTTAGGCTTCTGACTTAGGCTTCACTCCCAGCAGCCTGGTAAAAGGGCAGGCAAGCAGCCTTTGCCCCTGCTCTGAGGCAGCATTTCTGTGGGCTTTATAGCCACGTGAGCCCCGGGAACCATGAAAGGCAGTTGGACCTTACAGGAAAACAAAGTGTCCTGTGCTAGCATCCCTGGAGCAGTTCTGGTGACAGATGCAGAAAGGAGGGAACCTGACCGTGTTCCAAAGCCCCTGTTGCCACCACCTGTGCAACCCCATAACTCCCTCCAGTCAGCTTAGACCAGTGGTTCTCAGCCTGTGGGTCACTACCCCTTTGGGGGATCAAATGACCCTTTCACAGGGGTCACCTAAGACCATCAGAAAATACAGATATGTGCATTATGATTCATAACAGTAGCAAACTTACAGTTACGAAGTAGCGACAAAATAATTTTACAGTTGGGGCTACCACAACATGAGGAACTGTATTAAAGGGTCACAGTGAGGTTGAGAACCACTGGCTTAGACACTGCTCTGTAGGAATTCCATGCTTCAGGGACCCTTAGGGGAGCCATGCACCTCTGTGAGGGTCCCACCGCAGCAGGCAGCTCCGTGAGAGAGTTTGCACACTGCGATCTGTACAGGAGAATAGACATCATGTCCATGGCCCCGCCTCTGTTTTTGATACGCTGGACCTCTGGTGCCCCATCATACCCAGAGCCTTTCCTTATTGATGGAAAACTAGAGTCCCCTTTGTAATCTCACACCATGGACCCATGGTGGTCTCTGTCAAGTACCTAAGATTTCTGTGTCCAAACACGGGCTTGTTCACCCAACAACCACCTAGAGCTCTGCCCATGGAGACAGCGAATCTCCAGCTTCAGCTCTAACAAGGAAAGAGTGTTCCTATTTTACAAACAGATAGATGAAACTTCACAGCTGAGCTCATTGGCATATGGGCCCCAACCACAGGGCCCCAGTCCTCACTGTGTCAAGCTTGCCTAACACAGATGTCCCTTCAGGCCTTACCTGTCACCACCTGCCACCCCTCCAAACTCTGCAGAGTCAGTTGTCCTGGCTGGCTCCTCACTCTCTTCCCCAGGTGAGGCCTTCATGTACCCAGTGCCCTTCCCCACATCACCAAGGGCTCTGTATGGCCTGCTTGTGCTCATGAACAGTATGTTCTGTGGCAGAGGGATGTGCCCCACAAGCCTCTTCTACCACTATTTTGAACACCCCTTGTGTCCTCTTAGGAGAGATGGCCAGAGCCACAAAACACAGAGAGAAGCACTCGGGGGACCTGGGTGTGAGCAGGGCTGGCAGCGGCCACCCCTGCTGAGCCTTCTTTCTTACTATCCACAGAGACACTCCCCACACTCTCAGGTCCAGAGTAGCATTTCTGGCAACTACCTCTTGCATGGTCTCATCTGTTACATGGTATGCACCGGTGAACTCTGTCAAATGCTAGGCCAGGTGGAATGTGACTAAATCCCAGGCATGGCCACCCTCCAACCTTTCAAGAAGCCAGGCTCAAATCACACAGACAAGATGGGATGGGGCCAACCATACGGTGATGCCTGCTCTGTTGGCTAGATGTTGGGCNNCAGGCTAAAGGAAGGACCCTTCCGGACACTGTGGCAGATNCTTGCTTCATGGTACTGTAGCTCTCTCGAGACTGATGACGAAAGCAGCTTGGTGGCATGGGGGGATTCCTATACTTGCCAGCCTATGAATGTTGTTTGCTTTTGTAGTCAATGCCACAAACTAATCGAGCGACGACTATGGGGTGGAAACTCATGTACTCCAGATCCTACCCTAGTGACCTCAGATCCAAGGGGGACACAGGGATTGGGGAGACCACTTCCCTCATCAACAGAGTATCAGCCATAGAGNACCACGCTGCACAGTGCGCCCACTCCCTCAGAGAACCCCAGGACTCACCCTCAGCCCGAGAGTGTAGCCAGGAGCACCACTCGGAGTAGATATAGTAGAGTTTCATTTCTGCTACAGAAATCCAGATAGGACGTCTGTGTGCCATGGCCACCTTGCCTGCATGCACACTGTCCTCCCCAGGTGCCCGGAGCACCTGACTGCACTCACCAATCGCGGGAAGAGTGTCCAGCCTCTTACTTTCATTTTACCATTAACCAGGATGGAGCACTATAAGGTAATTGCTCTCCCAAGACTAACATCCCCTCCTCNCTCCACCCTGCATATTTACACAGGGACTCCAGGCTGAGGCAGCCAGCAAGCGGCTTCGGGAAAAGGAACAATTGAGCCATTCTTGCCAGCTTGAAGCATAGGGACTCAACTGGGGATAACTTCCCTTTACAGTGATGGACAGGAAGAGTTATCATTCCCAGAGCAGGGAGGCAAGTGGGGTCAGCAGAGTACCCCAGCAAGAAGTTAGAGGAGTCCTTTGTTGTCCAACTGGAAAGGCCACAGCAGCAGGTTGAGCCTTGTTCCTTATAGGAAAGGAGCAGACAGTGTGTGTGGAGGGGCTGTCTACCTGACCCCTTTCCTTCTCCAGCATTTCATTCAATATTAGAGGCATGGTATGCAAAGAATAGCCCCCATCCAGAGCACAGACAGCACTGATACTGAGGCACATGTGCCTGCAGCCAGTCTACCCCGAATCTACAGTCAGGACCTGAAGAGGCATGGGTAGACGAAGCTTCAGAGGAGGGAGGGCCAGTTGGAAAACTGACCTCTCTGCCCAGTGATCCAGGCAAGGCTGGACTCCTGAACCCAACCAGCTATTCACAGTGAGGTCCCCAATGTTTAGAGACTTCAAATCTAGTGACTGGCAGCCCCTGCCACCCAGATGTCAGGGACGCCATTTCCACAAGGTCAGCAAATGCACACTGTGGGGAGGGCAGGGCCTGGATAGGTGTGTGCCATTCAGTATTCCCCGAGAGCAGAGACTCCATAGGCACCCCAAAGATAACACACAGGGACCCAACAGAGACCTAGAGCCCAGAGACCCCAAAGATGGCAGAGACCCACAGAGACCTAGAGCCCAGAGACCCCAAAGAGAGCTTGTAGGGACTTCAGGCCTGCAAGGACCTCAGCACAGGTGGGGTTGGGTTTCTAGGCTTCTCTAGGCTGACACTGTCCTCAGTCTAAGCCAGTGGTAGCCGGTGGCCTGGAGAAGTCGGGAGGTCCAGCCCAACTCTGGGCTGAACTGATAGCATCCAGATCTAGTTATCACAAAACTACAACCTCAACCAAGCTGCCTGAGATTTTAAAAATGGTAACAATCCCCCGATTTCCTCAGACCAGGAAACGTCGTCTTATAAGCAAGTTCCAGGAGCACCGTGAAGGAAATGTCCCTCACCAGTGTTTCCCCTGTGAACAAAAGCCCTATAAATCACACGGCAGCTCCTCCCACCCCAGCCACCTCCCCGCTCTCTGCAAGCTTGCTTTAGGGGCAGGATGGCCACTCCTTTCTGCTGGCTGGAACTTCTGAAGCATGGAGACCNGGAGTGTGGATAAAAACACACCCAGGGGCAGGACTATCACACCAGTGGTCCAGCCTCACACTGTATGTTCCCACTTTGAATAATATATCTGTCTTCTACACACATGGTGACTCCTGGGCTGAGCCAGGAGGTAACCGAGGAACTTCAGCTCAGTGGTCTGGATGACTGCTATAGGAAGGTCATCTGTCACACAGCGACCAGCTGGGACATATATGGTCCTAGCCTGCAGTGGGGGGCTCTCCAGGCCAGCAATGCTGGAACCACAGCTGGAGGCTGTGAAACACCAGCATAGGAGCACTAATTCTCCTAAAGAAAGATAAACTTCCAAACCTGGTATCCACTTAAGTTCTTACCACTCTGTTAAACTGCTAAAGAACAAGTTTCTCCCCAAACTCCTTACAGAACAGTTTTTCTTTGCACCTGACCTTATATCCATCCCTTGCCCTTTCATTTTAGCTACCAGGAAGCTCAAAAGTAAATATCAGTATGATCAATATAACTCAAGTGCCTCAAAAAGCTTTGTGGTATTTTTGCATGTGTGGTGTGCAGGTATGATGTGTACATGCATTGTCACGTGCTTGCAGGGGCACGTGAAGGCCAGAGTGGACACAGGGCATCTTCCTCGACTGTTTTCCACTTGGTTTATTGAGGCAGGGTCTCTCGCTACACTGTGAGGCAGGGCCACCGAGTCATAGTTCTGCCCCCAAGGCTCACCAGTGCCCTCCAGTCCAGCCAGAAGGCTTGCGGTGGAACCCCGTACGCTGAGATTCTGGGCAGCCCTTTATCTGCTCCCTTAATTAGTTCTGGCCCTGTTTAAAGCTGTCTGTGCCAACCTCAGACACGTTTTTATGGCGAGACTGGATTCTTAATAAGACCGTTTTTCTCAGCTTAACAGGAATAGTCCTAAACATAGCAGAGCAGAGGGGACACCCTCCACAGTGAGAGTTGGCTTCCTTTTCGAGAGTCTCGGTGAAGGCTGACGCAGGTCAACCTGAACTTCTCCTGGGTAAACTGATGACACTCCGCTGTGGTTTATTGGAAAATTTCAACCTCCAGCCACACTATCATTCACCACAGGGAAGAAGTGTGGCAACTCTGACTCATGATTCACCTCGAACCTGATTTTTACCAACACTCAGCCCAGTGAAAACAGTGGCCGTGACTGGAGGGTCTGTGCATGATGGTGTCGAGACCAGCACAAGCTGAATGAACAGCTGTGCAAGGGAGGGAAGTAGAGGCCAGACAGGGCCCATCCTGGCTGAGAGGCAGCAGGAGGTCATGCCCTGCTGGGGCCACAAGGTGTCACAAGGACCCAAGTAGCCACTGTGTCCTAATCAGCAGAGCAATGGGTGACATCATCTGTCAAGAGGCCAAGCTCTCTGGTGGGCTGCCGTGTGGAGGCTTCTGACCTCAGCTGTAGCCCAGCACACGCTCCAGGGAATGGAGCGTGCAACTGGAGCTTATCGAGCTTGGATCAACCTTGGACTTGTGCAGAGCAGGACTGCACCTAGAGGAAGCCATCTATTCAGTATCAAAAGGCGAGTGAAATCCTCCCCTGAACCAAAATTGTGATGCCAGGGCCCAGGACCACATGCTGCCACTGTGCCCTCTCCATCAGATGGTGCTGAAGGCATCTTAATTTTTCCATTATCCATCAAAAAGTATCAACTAAAGAGGACCCCACAGTGCTTCTAATGGGTGTGGCTGATAGAGCTTCCCTCCCACACCCTCAACACATGCAGCCTCCAGGCATCTACATGCTGCTGAGGTGAGCACTCATGTCTCTGGCCCTCTTCCATGGGCCTTACATGTGGTTCAGAATCACGTCCAGGCTGTTGCCATGGTCCAGAGTTGCTAGATGCAAGTGAAATGCTTTCCCTAATCTCCAGCAAACAGCTCCCACAGGGACTTCTGTAATGAGCACACGAGCTCCGCCCAGTCCAGAAACCCACCCCTCAGATGCCATCTTCATCCTTTGTTTACTCCATGGCATCCCTGTCACCTGTCCTCTGTCATAACTCCAGCTATGTGCCAACAACCCTAGCCCCAACTTCACTTCTGATGCGACCTAAGTGGATATCAACAAGCCCCCAGAAAGGCTCCATGCTCAGAAAGCCATGTCACATGGAAAAATGGACTCCAGAGCTTACTGCCTGCCCAGGCACTCAGCTTGCACAAGCAAGTTATTGGCCGCCTGAATTGTTACAGACCCNAGCTGAATACAGCGAGCTGTACCTGCTCCCAGCTGCACCTGTCAGAGCTATTTTGCCGCACTGAGCTGCACCTGCCCCACCTGCACCTGGCTAAGACGCACTTGCACCAGGAGGGAGCTCATCAGACAAACTCCACCGAGACACAGATGGGGAGGTAGGACCAGCAGGGTACCGCAAAATGGAGCTCAATACCCTCAGCCAAACCAGACAGAGAGCCCTGGTGGCCCAGGGTCAGTGACATGAGATTACTCAAACCTGGTCCAGAGTNTCCCATTTTGTGGGGGAGTACTTTGAAGTCTCCATCCTGGAGACTCTCCCCACATCCATGTTTAGGGCCCGCAGAGGAGGGGAGGGCTGGGAATGGGCACTGAGCACCCTAATGCCAGGGCTAGCTCAGCCTCTGCTATGCCCCAGTCCTGTTCTTCCCTGGCACTGTGCTGGGTGGATGTCAGAGAGGGTTTGATAAAGGGCTTGGGGATCTGGTACCTCCACTGGGGTTATCTGTGTCAATCCAGCAGGGTGTGGCCTGACCCACCATGTTAGAGATACTTTCTGTATCCACACAGGAAAGCAAGGGCCCCTTTCTGCTCTGCTGTGCCCATGCTGGGCCATCAGGCACTCCCGGGAGCTGCATCCTGGGATGGAGGAGGAGATGAGCTTAGTTTATGGACCCCCAAAGGGTTGCCCCCCTCTTTGCAGCCTGAAGTGCTAGCAGGTCAGCTCCTTCCCCAAGCTTGTGGGGCTTAAATACCATCAAACCACCTTGAGGAGGCAACTCTAAGGTGGACACAAGGAGGCGCTGGTCTGACTGTACTGTCTATCCTGGGAATCATACCATGACACCCTGAGGATGCCACATTAGCCTGAGGTTGGAGGCTACTGCTGTCCCCAATTCCTGGGCAACCTCCCAGTTCCAAGGCTCCTGGAGGCAGAGGGTGTTGTGTTCTCTGCCAGGACCAGAAATTAGCCCCAAGGCACTTCTTTAGCTCCAGTGACTGGAACTTCCTCACTTCTCGGGATGTTAATCTGTAAAACATTACTCCGAGATTGAGAATTTAAATTGGCTGAGCAAGTCTGGAGCTCCAGAGAAACTGACTAGGGGGTAGGATACACCTACTGTGAAGACAGGACTGGTGGGGACTTGGAGTGACAGATAGCCTGCTCCAACTAGGAACATGCCCCTCTGGCCCTCCCAATAGTGCAGCATGGTCACATCTTCACTGTCTCCCCAGGAGTACCACCGCTACAACTTCTGAGCCAGGTCCTCAGACCAGAAGGCAAAGGAAGAAGAAATGAAGCAGACAAAGCTAGGCTCCACACCTAGACTACCTTAGTTTTAAGCCAGGATGACCAACAGGCCACCAGNTGTTTTTAAGGGTCCTGCAAACACCATTCTTAATATTTTGAAATGTTGAATCACCACAAGAAAATGCCTGCCTAGAGGGGACATTTGTCCGGAGTCCCCGGAGAGGTGCCATCCCTCCTGACTCACCTGGCTTATGANGCCCTGGTGCTCCCCGACGCTTCCTTGGTAGTGACCAGAACCGCCGCACGGCACCCCGAGATGCACCCTTTTCTGCCATTGAGTTGCCCTCCTGGGGGNTGAATCTCTGTGAAGTAGAGGCCCAGGGACTCTTCAGGACCAGTTCACACGTTAGCCCAACGAGCCCTGAGGTTCCTGACACCTACAGATCTTCACTAAGACAGTCAGAAACTGTGGAGGTGCCAGCGACCTGCAGGGTACACCTGGGTACTGAGCTGTCACAGGAAATAGGTGCTGAAGTCCCAAGTGACCTTGGGTTTTACCAAGTCATGAGAAAAAACAGGGTGGAGTGGCCTCCTGGGCTCCCAGCCTCCCCCTCAGTCCCCAAGGCTCAGAATGTCCTCTTGCAATGGCCAGAGGCTCCACACCTGCTGCCCTCCTCTCANATGGTGGAGGAGAATGCCGAGATGCCGCTGCTGCTAGAGACCAAGTGGGAATGGCTGAGCCCGCCCATGTGTGTGTGAGTTCTGGTCGCTTCCTTCCTTAGACAGGGGCTGTGTGGACGGAGCTGCAAATGCCAGGGAGCTACTGAGGCCAAAAACACCTTCCAGGCTTCAGGAAGTCTCAAGTTCAAATAAACAGCTACAAACCAGGAGGAAGGGAGGGACTGGCTGCCGGCTTTCTGAAATAAATCGGGAAGCTTCCCAGTCTGCTGTCCAGCCCTCGGCAGAGGAAACGGTGAGGCGCCTAGCTTGGCAGGGACACTTTCCATGAGACACACTGAGCCTCCCAAGCCAGCNGCTACTGACCTCTGCCCCGGTGCCCGCAGATGCTTCTGAGGGAAAGTAAGGGGGCAGCACCGGGGCTTTCCAGGGACACCTAAATTGGGTGACACCCTCTGGCTCCATGTGCCCTGCACAATTCTAAGGCTTCCTATTCTCAAGTCTGATACTCCAGAAACTTCATTTAAACGTTGTTTTAACCACGATAACAGAAGCATGCCAACTGATTAAGTGTGTCCGTTGCCATCTTTGATGTCATTATCAGTCTAGGCTTAGGAGAAAGTGGCAAGNGTTGAGTCAGGTGAGTGTNCCAAAGACCTGTGCCATGCCCCTCTGGCCCTCGAAAGCCCACTTGAGGGACACCACCCCATTTGTGGTGGGGCNGTGCTTATTTGGCCTCTGTTTTCTGCGAGTGCATTCTACANTGGATACATAAGGACCTGCTCACCACCTGTCCTCCCTCTGGGGTCCAGGGGATCAGGGGCTGGTGCTCCCACCTGTACGAAGGCAGCTGAGGTGCTCACTGTCAGTATGACGTGGTACTTCTTTCCAGAGAGGTCTTTCCTGCTAGAGCTCCACTTCTGAGTGTGTCAGATGAGCACAGTCAAGGAGCNAGGTGCCCCCTCACTCCTCACTGGTGCACCCAACCCCAAGGCTGCCCTCGTATCTCACAGACAAGGCCACCTGCTGCATCATAGGCTACAGAGAAACATGGGAATGTGGCTTCCACATCACGGGCACACAGAAGCCAAGAAAAGCACTACCCAACCAGGAGGAAAGGCTCAGCCAGTCTCACTGGGCCTGTGCCTCACCTCTGCCCTTGTCCTGGCAGACACTGATCCTCACCCAGAATCACCACAATCAGGAANGCACACCTGGGATGGTCCCAAAGCCTCTTCTAATGACGGCCCTCAACACTGGTCCCACAGAAACCACCCACAGGAGGTAGATGTGATCACAGGCCTGGGACCAGCCCTGATACCTCTCGNTGCCTTTCCNCACTGAGGCAAGTGTTGAAGTACCACATGGAACACACTTTGGACCTGAGGCCATGAGTCTAGTGGCTGAGTAAGGCAGAGCCTGCATGCCTGCAGTTTCCCATTCAATACTGTGCCCATCAAGTGTGGCTGGCTCGTCTGTCTTCTCACATGTTCTTAAGATGCCACTAAAACCTTTTTTAAGAACCTGAGTTGAGCTGGGTCTGTTGGCACACGCTTTTAATCCCAGCACTCGGCAGAGTTCAAGAGTTTGAAGCCAGCCTGGTCTACAGAGGGAGTTCCAGGACAGCCAGGGCTACACAGAGAAACTGTCTAAAAAAAAGAGGGGAAAAAGAAAGAACCTGGACTGGGCTTTGGTCTTTGTCTATGACCTGCTCATTTCTTCTTCTCCTGACGAAGCAGCCTGTGACACCATGACACTGGAGAGGCAGCAAGGCTTGCAATCACAGCACTAAGGAAGATAGGGAAGGGAAGTGGAGACANGAACACAGAGCCACGTGATCTCATGCTCTGCCTCATGTCACCTTCAGAACCAGGCTATAGGTTGGAAAAAAAGTACATACAGGACTTGGGATAAGCCGTGGTAACAGCCAGTCACTGGGGGTCTTCACACATACCCTTATTCTTTGTGAATAAAAGGGGCAGCTTAAGTATTTCATCATTTAACTTTTATATTTACTTTTCACATTCTCCAATCTGTCTCTTATACACATCTAGATGTGTATAAGAGACAGCACACACACACACGCACACATGGAGGGGTTGGGTGCAGCTACGGGTTCAGTGCTTGCCTACTACATGTGAAGTCAGGTCCAATGCCCAGCACAGCAAAACAAAGAAACAGATCTTAAAAGATCAAGCATCCTTATGGATGAAGTCCTATTTGGGGCACTGGTTCCCACCTAGTCTAATATCCTGTCAGCAATACCATTCAGGAAATTTAACACTGGTTCTTTCCTTCGGCGGATTAAACAGTATGCTATGTGGTTTGAGAAATTGGATTTTATGCTTTGGGGACTGGCCTTGTTTCTTTAACAGCATTACTAAGGGAGTAAAGGAAAACCCAGGGCATTTGCTGAAAAGCCAATTTAGATACACAAGAGCCATCAAACCTCTGTGACTTACAAAAAAACAATTGGTGGGTTTGTGTTTCCCAACTGACTGCCTCAAACTTTCTTGAATGACTCCTCCCAGATATTTGATTTCCTTCTAACATTTGTGAATCTCTTGGGGCTTGGGTGAGGACAGAGGGCCCTTTGAGGAGAACAGAAGCCCTTACTTTACCGTCTCTTTAGAGAGTTGTGTGCTGAACTTCAGCCCAAGCCTCTGTGGCAGAGGCCCTGGAAACTCCTACCATAGGGTGGCCCTGGTGATATCAGCCGTAAGGCCATCATCCCCAGTGAGCCATGGCAGCCCATGGTCAGCAGCCANGGGGTGTGGTAGGGCCAGCATTTGGCTGCTCTGNTCAAAGAAAAGAAAGAGCAAATAGCCATCACAGGCATGGGTGTGCAGGATTTCTACAAATCCAAACACAGACTGTCCTGTTTGCAATGCCCAGAGCATCTTTTAGACTCCCCATTGAAGTATCTGTGACATAGTACACAACCATCCCTGGGTATCCCCAGAGAGGGGGCTTAAGGACTCCAAAGATGCCAAAGCCCACGATGCTTACTTATATCCCTTTCAATGATGTCATGTTTGCATAGACTCCCATGTTGTCCCTTGTAGCTGGTTACATATTAGCCTAACATTTTC